>PVKS010005447.1:0-85009 GCA_004027875.1 Aplodontia rufa | reverse complement strand
AGTTTGCAGTCCCACCAGCAGTGTAACAGTGTTCCTCTTTTCCCACAGCCCCTCCAGCATCTGTTGTTAGAATTTTTCATTTTTGCCACTCTAACAGGAGTGAGGTGGTATCTCATTGAAGTTTTGATTAGCATTTCCCTAATAGCTAGTGTTGTAGAGCATTTTCTCATATATGCATGGGCTTTCTGGACTTCCTCTGGTGAAAAGTTTCTTTTAAGATCCATAGCCCATTTATTGATTGGATTGTTTGTGACTTTGGTGTTTAGTTTCTTTAGTGCTTTATATACTCTGGATATTAGCCCTCTGTCCGAGGTGTAGCAGGCAAAGGTTTTCTCCCATTCTGTATGTTCTCTCTTGATCCTCTTGACTGCATCTTTAGTTGTGCAAAAACTTTTCAGTTTAATTGCATCCCATTCATTTATTCTTGACTTTACTGCTTGAGCCATGGGAGGTTTGTTAAGGAAGTAGCTGCTAAAACCTATGTCCTGTAGTGTTGACCCTACTTCTTTTTCAAGTAAGTTTAAAGTTGTTGGCTTAATATCCAGGTCTTTGACCCATTTAGATTTAATTTTGTGCAGGGCAAAAAATAAGGATCCAGCTTCAGTTGTCTACACATGGCTGCCCAATTTGTCCAACACCATTTGTTGCACAGGCTATCTTTCTTCCACACTATGCTTTTGCTAATATCAAATAGTTAAAGATGTAGGGGTTTGTCTTAGAATCTTCTATTCTGTTCCACTGATCTTCAGTTCTGTTTTGATACCAATACCATGTTGTTTTTTCTACTACAGCTGTGTAGTATAATTTCAGGTTAGGAATTGAGATACCCCCTACATCTTCCTTTCTATAGAGTAATGCTTTGGCTAGTCTGGGTCTCCTGTTATACCATAAGAACTTGAGAAATGCTTTTTCTATGTCTGTGAAGAATTCCATAGGTATCTTGATGGGGATTGCATTGAATCTGTGTAGGGCTTTGTGTAGAATGGCCATTTTTATTATATTATTTCTGCCTAACCATGATCATGGAATGTTTTTCCATCTATTCAGGTCTTCTGTAATTTCTTTCCTTAGTGTTTGATAGTTTTCTTTGTAGAGGTCCTTAAGATCCTTTGTAGGGTTAATGACCAAGTGTTTCACTTTTTTGAAGGAGATGGTGAATGGGACAGATTTCCTGATTTCTTCTTCTGTGGATTTGTTGCTGGAGTAATGGAAAGCTAGAGACTTACTGGTGTTGATCTTGTAGCCAGCTACTTTGCTGAAATCATCTATAAGCTCTAGGACTTTTCGGGCCGATGATATTGTGTCTTCTAGGTACAGAATCATGTCATCAGCAAATAGAGATAACTTAACTTCCTATACAAATACCTGTGAATTCCTTGTCTTGCATGATAGCTCTGGCAAGGGTTTCAAGGACTACATTGAACAAGAGTGGGGAGAGTAGAAAGCCTTGTCTAGTACCTGTATTTAGTGGAAATGCTTTCAGTTTTTCTCCATTAAGGTTAATGTTTGCTGTGGGTCTGTTGTAAATGGATCTGACATATTAAAGTATCTTCCCTTGATCCCTATATTTTCCAAAATTTTGAGCATGAAGTGGTGCTGAATTTTATCAAATGCCTTCTCTGCATCAATTGAGATGATTATGATTATATGATTTTTGTTTTTAATCCTGTTTATGTGGTGAATTATATTTATTGATTTGCATATGTTGAACCATTCTTATTTTCCTGGAATGAAGCCTACTAGATCATAGTATATTATCATTTTAATGTGCTTTTGTATCCAATTAGCTAAAATTTTATTAAGGATTTTTGCATCAATGTTCATCAGAGAAATTGGTCTGTAGTTTTCTTTCCTTGACATGTCTTTTTTGGCCTTAGAATCAGTGTAATATTTGCCTTATAAAAAGTGTTTGGAGTGATCTCTCTCTGTCAATTTTCTGGAAGAGCTTGTAGAGGATCGGTGTTAGTTCTTCTGTGAAGGCTTGGTAGAATTCTGCTGTATATCCATCTGGACCTGGGCTTTTCTTTTTTGGGAGAGCTTTGATTGCTGCTTCATTTTTGCTATCTGTAATAGGATGGTTTAGATTTAAATGTCCTCCTGTGTTAAAGAGGGGATGTACTGTGAGTCCAAGAACCTGTCCATATCCTACAAGTTATCAAACTTGGCAGAGTATAAATTTTCAAAATAAGTTCTGATAATCTTCTGGATAATGGATGAGTCTGTGGTGATATCATCATTTTCTTCTTTGATTTTTGTTGATTTGCTTCATTTCTTTCTTCCTTTTGGTGAGGTTGGCAATGTGTCTGTCAATTCTGTTCACTCTTTCAAAGAACCAATTCTTAGTTTTGTTAATTGTTTATATAGTTTTTTTGTTCTCAATTTCATTGATGTCACCTCTGATTTTGGTAATTTCCTGTCTTCTGTTAGATTTGGGGTTGGACTGTTCCTCCTTTTGTAGTTGTTTGAGTTAAAGCATAAGGCTATTTATCTGGTCTCTTTCTACATTTTTGATGTAGGCATTCAGGGCTATGAATTTACCTCTTAAGAATGCCTTAATACAATCACAGAGGTTTTGGTATATTGCTTCCTCATTCTCATTCAATTCCAAGAACTTCTTAATTTCTGCTCCCGTTTCCTCTTTTACCCATCCTTCGTTTAAGAGGTAATTATTCAATTTTCAAGTGTTTGAGTAGTTTCTGTTGTTTCTTTTGTTGTTGATTGCTAAGATCATTGCTTTATGATCTGACAGAATACATGGGATTATATCCACTTTTTTATATTTGTTAAGATTATCCTGGTGAACTAGTATGTGGTCTATTTTAGAGAAGGATCCATGAGCTGCTGAGAAGAAGGTAAATTCAGCTGTCTCAGGATGGAATATTCCGTAGATGTCTGTTAAGCCTGATTGATTAATAGAGTTGTTCAGATTGGAGATGTCTTTATTGATTTTTTGTTTTGATGATCTGTCTAGAGTTGATAGTGCTGTGTTGAAGTCCCTCAGAATTATTGTGTTGAGATCAATGAGGGGATTAATGTCCGTAAGTATTTTTTCCATATATTTGGGGGGGTTATAATTGGGGCATAAATGTTAATTATTGTGATAAGTTCTTGATGGGCTGTACTTTTTAGTACGATAAAGTGACCCTCTTTGTCCTTTCTGACTAGTTTTAGTTTGAAATTGATTTTATCAGAATTTAGAATTGCCATACCAGCTTGCTTTTTTGGGCTGCAGGACGGGTAGACATTTTGCCATCCTTTCACTTTCAGCCTTTGTCTATTTTTGAGTGTCAAATGGTCTCTTGCAGGCAACATATTGTTGGATTTTGGGTTTTGATACAATTTGCCAGTCTGTGTGTTTTAATTGGGGCAATGAGACCATTCACATTCAAAGTTAGAATAGATATGGGAGGCTGAGTCTCTGACTTTCTATTAATTACAGAGTTTTGAATCATCTTGGAAGTCAATTTGTGTATAATATGATTAGCGACTTGCCCTTGTTTAAGGATTTAGGATATCATTGGCATTTTCTTCTGAATGGAGAACATTCTTGAGAATATTCTGTAGTACAGGATTTCTGTTCATATATCTTGCTAGTTTGAGTTTATCGTTGAGTATTTAATTTCCCCATCACATTTGAAGCTGAGTTTTGCTGGGAATATTATCTGTGGTTGGAAGTTGTTATTTTTTAACACTTGAAATTTATTATTCCAAGCTCTTCTGGCCTTCAATGTTTGCTCTGAAAAATCCATAGTGATCCGAATTTGTTTACCTCTGAATGTGATTTGGGGCTTTTCTCCAGCAGCTCTTAGAATTTGCTCTTTAATTTCTCTGTTTTCATTTTGTATATGGTATGTCTTGGTGAGTTTCTCATTTTATTAATCCTCTTTGGTGTTCTATAAGCATCTTCAATGTGATATTCCGGATCAATTGTAAAATGAGGGAAGTTCTCACTTATGATTTCGCTTAAAAGGTTCTTGAACCCTCTTGTTTGCTGTTCAGAGTTTTCCTCCAGGCCAATGATTCTCAGATTATTATGCTTCATCTCATCAAATATTACTTGGAAGTTCTTATTATGTAATATTAGCTGTTTATCTTCTTTGAATTTGACATTGTTTAGCCAGTCCTCATTTTCCGATACTTGTTCTTCAAGAACTGAAGTTCTATTTTCAGTGGAGTATACTCTGGTGTTGGTATCTTCCAGTGAAGATTTGAATTGGTTAACCATGTTTTTCAATCCTCATAGTTCTGCTATATTGCTTTTCAGAATGTCTATTTCTTTGTATAGTTGATCTTTCATCTCATGGAATTATTCCCTTATTTCCCTGTAGAAGTTGTCTCACATCTCTTGAAATAGTTCTCTGATCTTTTTCCTTATTTCATCTCTCAAATGTTTGATTGAATTACTAATCATAATGTTGATACAATGTCTTTGGTTTTCATCTAGGACCCTCGCTATGGGCTCCTTGGGTGTGGAGCAGTGGGGTTGATGAGGGGAATTATTTCCCCTTTTCCTCATTTTCGGAGTCAGAGAGTGTGTCTTGTACTTCAACCTTGTTATTCTTGGTGGAGTAATTGGAACTTCTTATGGCTTTGCTTCATTGTGATGAGTAGCTATTTGGTCAATTCAGACCTAAAGATGCCAGACTGTTCTGTGAGAACTTCAGAGGCTATAGGTGCAAATACTAGTCCATATCAACTGAAACAGATGTGCTGATGACTAGCACCAATAGTAGCAGTTTTGAGAGAGCTCTCACAATGTATTATGTTAGCAAGCAAGTACCCATTTTGAAGCATGTCTATTTCATCAGATAGCAGGGTCTCTGAAAGTGGGGAGAAGGAATGACTAAGAAGTCAAGGAGGTATAAAAGCACACCTGCCTTAGAGTAAAGATAAGGGATTAGGGGGGAGTAGGTTATTCTATTAGGAATAAGGAAAACATAGAAATGGGGTATGAGTAGGGTGAAGACTTTGGGTGAGGCTGAGAGAAAAATGCTTATATTTAGGGATTACCACAGTACAGGGGAGTAAGAGGTTAATATGGAGCATGGTTATCTTCACTCACCAGAAGCTGAGGCTATTTTCATATCATGAAATGTTTTCCCGATTGAGACCCATTTTTATAGGGATAGCAGTAGGGTTCAACAAAACATAGAGAAAGTAGGAGCCAATCACCAGTACATACACACGGATAAATATTTATATATACCAACACCAAATTCAGTATTAATCGTAAAGAAGAAAGGATAAAAAAACCCCACAGTAACCTTAAAAATTTAAAAATATTATATTCCAGCCGGATCCCTGTTTAAAAAAAAAGAAGAAGTAAACAGAAAACAAACCTAGTTGGTAAAGTTCTGAGTTTTTCTGGCCCCTAGATCAGTGAGTATGTACCATGGGAGATGAGTTCAAGTCTGTCATCTAGATGGGGATTCTTCCAGTTGAGTTTGTCAGGGGAGAAGCAGTTTGGTTAAATCTGGTGACCTGGTTTTTCTTAGAGGAACTCCTCAGAATTTTCTGTTTCAAAGAGGTATAATAACATGCCTTCTCACACTTCTTGCGAGGATAGATTTCAGCTGCCTCTGGGCTGTAGTCCTGAGATGATTGCTTTCTGCCTATCCACACTTTAGAATTTCTTGGCCTGGGGCTCAGAAGCTGTAGACAATCTAGTTGATCCAAGTGTATATGTGTGGGTTTCTGACTGATCCAAGGAGAGTGGCCAGCCTGAAAGTCACTTCCTCAGGATCACTGGTGCCCCACTCTGTGTGACTTGTGGTCTTCAGAAGTCCCAAGAGCTGCTCTGTGGTGTTGACTGAAACCCGTGAAAGTTGGTCCAGATTTGCCAGTGCTTATGTGGTTCTCAGGTGCAAGCACTAGGGGGCACCCACCTGGAGAGGTCAAGGCGTACATAGCCTTGGCTATGCCTGGGGCTCAGATGCTAAGAGGAAGCCCAAGCTGCCCCATATAGTCAAAGCTTCCTGAGGCAGATATCAAACAGCGGCTGAAGCGGGCGATCCCCTTGAGAACGCTGTGCTCTGCTGCAGCAAGCTCTGTTCACCGACTCCTCCATTTTGGGCGTGTAGGGGGCAGGCAGAAGGTCGCCAACTGAGAGGTTTCATAGTTCCACACAGCCCTCAGGGCAGATGACCATTTGGGGGGGCGATAACTTCTCTTTCTGATCATGAGGACTGAGGCCCCAAGTCGCTGCTGAGCAACCCGCCCCGCACTTATGTTAAAGGACTTTAAAATCAGCTCTTGTAAACCTTGAGCATGAGTGGAGAATTATTCTCTGCCATGATTGAGTTAAAGATCTTGTGCCAAAACCTCTCCTTTCCCGGCTCCACGGGCAGCGGCCGGAGGTGGAGAGGGAACTCCCAGCACCACACAGACCCTTTGGGAAAGGGCCCAATACTGGGATGGTAGATTCTGGTTTTCTGACCTTGGTGTCTGAGAATCCAACACCATTTTTTGCTGAGCAACCTGCCCCGCCTGCAAAGAAACCTCACAATAGCCAGCCGGATGCTGCCCCTCGCAGGAACAGCTCTAAATTAGCTAATGTGAGCAATTAATTCCCAGAAGTTTATACAAGATCATGTAAATTAAGAGCAGTCAGATCAGGGAGTTCACAGCTGGCGGGATTAGGGTGCTTGTTCAGGAAATTTGCTCCGTTTCCTCCCCTCCAGAGTAGCTCCCCTTCCCCCGGGTGTGGGGCAGGTTGAGAGGGGTCCACAAACTTCTCCTTTAATTCGTTAATGCACCATAATATTCCTTTGGAGTTAAAAAATTAGCAGGGGATAATGTTCCACCACACTGGGAGCTTTGTCCTACCATGGGAATCTGAGTGCTCTTCTGTAGCATGAGGTGATTCTCAGGAGCGTTTCTTATTCTTTAAAATGCACACAATGACACACGCTAGCTCTTACATGTGCAATTGTTATTTTTGTATGCTTTTAAATGACTATAAAAACAAATCAAATGACCTTCATGTACAAAATATGCACCACATTTTAATGACTTAGGATTTTAAAAAATCTTAGGATATCTCAAGAACAAATTTTAAATTTGTTAAAGTATGTTGTTATAAATTTAAAAAAACATGTTTTAAAAAGGCATCATTTTATGCTATAGACTATTATTTTGAATGTATATACTTATATTCAAAGGGAGACAATATGCATTTATTCATTATCTTTTTTAATAAGTTTAGTAATTGCTCTGTACTTGATACAATGAAAGATACAATGATAAGTATAAAAATACTTTTGTCTTTATATTTGATTAGTCAGTATGTGGCTAATAGTGTAGAATTCTTGCATGTTACATATTTATCAGGGAAATGTAAAATTAATCAATATTCGGTTCATTAAGACACACATTTTCCAACGTATACAGAGACATTACATGCATATATACACATATAGGTATATAAAATTAAGCAATTAATCAGAAATTCTCCATCTATTTTAGAAGTACTAAAATTTTTAGCAATATTTTTTTCTAATAAATGATTAAACTCTGGCCTATTTGCTTTTCTGTAAGAAGCAGAATGAAAAAATACAGGCACTTTGTAATTGCTTTATTCTGTGTAACTCTTCATATGTTATAAATGGTAGTTCTACCTCTTTTGATCTTCAGCTCATTTTCTGTTTCCTTTACCATTAGCTAGAACTTTATATGGATTACTGTTCTTAATCAGAACTTAAATACAATTTGGGAGGCTGAGGCAGGAGGATCAAAAATTCAAAGTTAATCTCAACAACTTAGTGAGACTTATCTCAAAAAATAAAAAGGGCTGGAGATATGGTTCAATGTTTGAAAGCTTTAGGATTCTATCCCAACTACAAAACACACACACACACACACACACACACACACACACACACACACACACATAATTTAATTTTCACTCATGAAAGTTGGGTCTTGTTAATCCACACAACTTGAGGTTGGTGTGTGTGTGTGTGTGTGTGAGTGTACATGGGAGAGAGAGAGAGAAAGAGAAAGGAAGAAAAGGAGGAGGAGGAAGCAGAAGACAAGGAAAAGGAGAAAAAAAGAGAGAATGCCTAAGAAGTAGCCACATGTCACAATCTAAATTCCAATGGCTGAATTATTTTGTTACTATATAAAAATAAAATGTACTTTAACATTTTAAAATGATGTCTGTGAAAAAACCCTGTGGACACATTTTGAAAAAAATTTTTTTTGTCCTCCTATCCTCTGGCTAGCATTCTAAACCACATACAAATAATAAAGGCCAATGTATAGAATTATGCCTTGTGAGTGAGTGTTGAGTAATTCACCATCTTAAAAATTTTAACTTTGGTGTTAAATCCATTAGCCATTCTCTTTAATCAATATTTAATAATTTCATATTTTTAGTTATTAATGGCAACTCTAATTTTAATTTGAAGCCATCCCTGAGTTTTCATTTCTAGTGATCTCTGAGTTCTTATTTATCTCTAATTTCTATCTAAATATATTTTTGTTATAAATATATTTCATGAAAGTTTTACCTGATCATTTCCAAAAATATATACAAGAACATTTTCTTTTTTCCTATGACTTCATCATACAGAGATTGCCATTACTGAGAAAGTGTAATACACATACTCCATATTTATAAGAAATACCTTCTAAATCTTCTTGATATAAATCCTTCACTTTGAACTAGCAAATTATTCTTTGAATTGACCCTCAATGCTTTCTTATTCCTTGAAGACTCTACTTTCTCCAGCTACATGATTTAAATTGTCTCATTTTAAAAGACCTTTAGTCTTTTAAAATGTAATTTCTGCAGAAATAAAGTGGACCCATGTATCCTGAATCAGTCAAGGATTTTTCTGTAGGTGGGAGAGATGAGTAAATTTTATACTATATAACCATCTGTAGAGATGACATTTTCTTCAGTGAAAGACTTGGTTAAGCTGTCCCTCAAACCCATTGGATGTGAAAACTGTAATATAAAATAAAGCATTGCACATGAAAAGGAACTGGCTAGATACAATGTGTTTAGGCAGAAAATTTAATGAGTACCTCTGAACTAGTTATTAAATTTATAGGCATTAGCATATCCTAGACACTAGGATTTCTCTTATACGGGCATCACAAGTTTTATTAGAAAGCATTCATGAAATAATATATTAGAACTATTATCCAAATATCAATATATACTAGAGCATCAGTTAGTATTTAAATGTATGCTTTTAAAAATTGATTTAAGAGTTAAAAAATTCATATACACTCATGAGAGACTAATATATAGAAAATGCATGTAATGTTTGCATTTCAGAGGAAAAGAACATTGTCTTGAAATTATTTACTTTAAGATGGAATTCAATATACAAAAGTCAATATTTTCAATAAAATAAATGATGTGTAAAATATATATGAACAATGCTTACAGACATTCAAGAAACATTCGATTATATATTATAAATTATTTATAGATTATTTTATAGTAATATAATACAGCAAATTTGACCTTTCCCTGAATTTTTTGTATTTTTTTAGATGCGAAATGAAGAAAGAAATAGAAAAGGAAATCAAGGTCTAAAATATTACTGCAGTATTTTTGACATGCAAACTTGCCAATATGAGTTACGATTTAGCTGTCACATAAAATGGCAGCATCGAATCTGTCAACAGTTATATAGAAGTTCCTTAAAAAATGAGATATTATAGAAAAATCGAAAGGTGGCATCATTCATTTTGAATGATAAATAAAACAATCCATGGGTATTATTTCTGTGGGACCTAAAGGTACATAATTCAGTATTTATCATGCAGTGAAGGTATCACAGCAATGCTTTCTGATCTGGGCAAACCTATTTGTAAGCAATTTATTTGGAGGTTTTGTATTTGTCTTTAAATATGCATATGCTTGACACCTAGGAAAAGGAGAATGCGTAAATATTAAAGGTAAATTAAATAAAATGTATTTCTAATAATGTTTAGTATATTTAAATTTAAACTATTATTTTTTGAAAGAAAATTTGCATAATTCTCTTCTACATATTATTAAGAGAATTATTATATGAATATATATGGGATTATCACATTATAGGATATTAACTGGAAAAAATAATCAAATAGTGGTTAGCAAATGTATATTTAGGAATCTACTGTACTAACCCCCCAAAGCCAGTTAATCTATATATGATTTACTATAAATAAAAATGCAAGTTTAAATTCCTCTCACCCAATCTAAAATCAATGCCATTTATTAGTAGGTATAACCCCAAACTTGTTATACAATAACATCCTGTAGTAAGAGGGGGAAAATTTACAACAATAACAGCCACAAAAAGGAATGTCAAACCAAAATCAAAACAAGGAAATTTTTTAAGTAAGACTAAAATTGACAAAGTTCTTTCACTAGTAAATAATACTAGCAACAAAAACTTTTCTTTCCTCACTTTATATTTTGAAATATTGTTTTGAATCTCAACATGAATTTAAACACTTAATTGCTGCCTGGTTACCTATGGCAATGCTTCACAAATTGCATTCTAGTTTGTTAACAAAAGTAAATAAAATTAAAAATAAAAACATGAATATTTTTAAGGTTGATATTACAGTATTGGGAGATTTCTGAACTCTTCTGTGACTTACTCCCAAACTTCTATTCATTATCACACATCTATTAACAAATGCCCTTCAGAAAGTAATTCTAATAATCTGAATACTTTAATATATTTCCATTTGATACATGTAATTTCCCCTGACAACATTCTGAATTAAACAATCATTTACTTTTATAGGTTTATCTATTGCAGCTTTGTCTCAATGCATACCCTGAGTTTCCAGATTAAATGTTATAAACTTTAAACCATTGTTGAGAATATGTGCTTAGTTTTATCTTTCTTTTAGGTTATAAATCAATTATAACATGACCGTACCCTAAAGTTAAGACCACATGTTTTGTGGAGTTCATTGACACATAGGACACACACACACACACACACACAAGTTATTGCAATCTTGAGTCTGAAATCTGTAGGGCAACCCAGCAGAAGGGAAACAAATTCAGATAGGATTCCAATGTCTTGTTCTTGAGGTAGAGTTCCTTCCTTCTTTTTGGAAAACTTCAATCTTTTTTTCAATGGCTTTTAAGGGATTGTATGAGGCCAATTTACATTCTAGAGGGCAATCAACTTTAGGTATCTTTTCTCCAATGAAATTCCCTCCTAATATAATACCCTCTATAAAATATATACTTGTCTATAAACATGTGACATTTAAGTCTCTGGGTTTGGCTCATTTCACTTAGCACAATTTTTTCCATTTCCATCCATTTATCTGCAAAACAATGATTTTGTTCTTCCTAATATCTGGGTACTACCTTGTATATATAATACAGTTTTTGGATCTATTCATCCAGTGAGGGCATCTGGGTTGATTCCATATTAAGTTGTGCCTTTATAATATGCAGATTCTATCTCTTCTCAGAAAATACCCAGGTGTGAGATACCTGGGTGATATTGTGTTTCCATCCCTAATTTTTTGAGGAGTCTCTAAGCTTCATTCCAGAGTGGTTGTACCAGTCTGCAGTCTCGCTAATACTGTGTTAGTTCTATGATTAGCACTTTTTAAAAAAAAGAGCCAATTTTATTCATTTTTTCATTTGATCTTTGTTTTTCAAACACTTAGTTATGTATGTGATACTGTAGTTTGAACCTTGGTCCTCGTGCATGCCAGACAAACTCTTTACCACTGAGCCACCTCTCTAGTTCCAACAGACTTACTCTTAAGGGCATTCCAGACATAGAAAAGAGCTGCTACCCAGACATAAGTTGGAGACATTTCTGGTTTGTTTGAAGAGCAAAGGTATCAATGTGCTTTAGTGAAGGTGAGGTTGCATCCTGAGAGATAAGGTTTAAGCATTTACAGATCATGAAGCATCTAGATAGCCATTTTAGGAGTCTTGTTTTACAGAGGAAAAAAAAAACTTTTACAGGGTTGATCTGATGTGACTTGACATTTTAATAGGATCACTCTGGTAACTGTGTGGAAAATAGACTGGGGGCAAAGGTGGAAGCAGGGAGATCAGTCACAAAGATATTGCAATAATCCAGGTGAGATATGATAGTGACATAGAGTGAATTGTTAGCAGTGGCAGTGGTAGAAACTGATAGGAGTAATGGCATATCCTGATAGTATTTAAAGGTGCATCATGAGAAACAGAGTAGTACCAAGATTGACCTCAAATGTTTTAACATAAAATCTATAGGACCATTAAATGGGATGTGGAACAGATCAAAGGAAGAAAGTGTTGGGCAATATTCAGGAATAGAGAATATAATAAAGTAGATAGAGATATAATGAAGAGCAACCCAATGCTAATGATAAAGTGATAGAAAATAAAAAAACTATAAAGGTGACAACAAGGGATTGACTCTAAAAGTGCTTATACAAATGAATAAAAATAGTCTTGATTCAAAATTGTACAAATGACATCAATACACAATGAAATTGGAAATTAAAAGGTAAAATAATATGTTTTTAAAAATTTAAGGTAAAAGCAAGAGTTATGTATTTGTGTAAATCATTATTCCCAATGAAATAATGGTGAGAAGAAATGAGCATGAATAATACTGGAATTGAAGATATAATTGCTATTAATCTGCTATTAATTAACCTTCAAATGTTAATTTACTTTACCCAGAAAAATAAAATCATAATCCAAAACTGAGAAAAATATTTAAAAAGTAATGTTATCACTATTTATTATAATAATGGAAAAAAGGAAACTAGTTTAAATGTGCAACAACAGACTAACCTAATTTATAACAGTCAGATACATGACCTGATATGTTATAACTGCTAATTTGATTTACCTGAAGCTAGAAGGGTTCTCTGTAATTTACTTCACTTTTTCATTTTTTCAGCATTTTGAGATTATTTTTAGTGCTAATAATGTTTCTCCTTTTATAATTAGAAAATAGCAAAAGTATTATGAAATGAATTAGACTGTTTTATAACATAAAGAATGTGTTAAGAACCACAAAAACATATACATAAAATTAGGACTGGAGAAGTGGTTCAGTGGTTGGAGAGCTTGCCTGGCATGCGCTAGGACAGGGGTTCAAACCCTAGCATCACATACATGACTAAGCCTCAGAGAAACAAAGGCCTTGTGGAAAACTAAACTTAATATTCTCTTTCTCTCTCTCACTGTCTCCCACTCTCTGTATTTAAAAAAATATATAGTATTCAAAAGTTATATTAGAGAAAGGTATTTTTTTCTTGTCTGCCTGTAGTATGTTTCCATTATATTGTAGATTACAAATTTGTGAATTTGTTTAATCACTAATATTGGTTTTTAATCCCCAAATCAATACTCATGCTACCCCAAAGCTCTCTTGCAGAACTTTTGTTCAGAGAAGTGAAAGTTTTGAGTTACCCAAAGCATAAATTCCCAGCTAAGGTTGAATATGGTAATGTTCTACAATTTTCTTTCAACTTTCATATTCTAAACAGGTATCGTTTTCATCATCAATCTATTCCACCGTCTGAATACTTTTGTGTTTTTTTGTCAGTGATATTGCTGTTTCAGACAGCCACATACAGTGTGCTGAAGTCCAATCTAGTGCTTTATGTAAGTCTATGCATTCAACAACCTTTAAATGAAGTCTTGGAAACATACATAAATGAGCTTTCTATTGACAAGATGAAAACATGTGAACAGTAGCTCACAGAAACCTAACTTTGTATTTCTCCTAGGAGAGCCTCTTCAATACTATTATTTCAGCATCCATGGTGACTTTCCTATATGTAGAATAAAGCTACTGCAAAAAAAAAAAAAAAAAAAAAGTGAATATTTTCTCTCTGAATTTCCCAATGGCAGTGAAAGATTGTGAATCACAGGTAAGTCCAGATAGTTTTCCATAAATGCTAGTTAATTGATAATAGCATGAGAACAATAAACCTCTTTATGTTCACTCATTTCTCATTTTTTTTTACATGGTGGATAATATTGGTAGATTAATAATCAGCAACTTTTCCACAAAGAGGTACATGCTATCTTGACAGGGCTATTGCAAAGATTTTGACCAAGCTTCCTGCTACTGATGACAAATGTATGAATTTCTTTCCTGGGGCATATGGCCAGATCTTACTGTAGTGACCTTTGATATTCTTGATCTTGCTTGTTGCTAAATAGAAAAGTATACTTGGTCTACTCAGGATATTTGTGATTCAGATTTGGGAGAAAGTGTCTCCTAGAGTGGGTAATCTTGATCATGTGGAAAAATAAACAAACATACAAATACCTCAGGTCATGAATTCCAAATGCAATTACTTTCCTTTAGAAAACTCTGCCATCTCAGTAAGTTCTGAATATTAATACTGTAAGAATCTTCTTGCATTGAATATGCAGGAAAGAGCATAATTTAGATAAGTTTGCAATTGGGTAAAGTATTTGAATTAATAAATATGATCAAAATACAGCTCTACAGGGTGAATATTCTATTGAAACAAGAAATATTAATTTTATAGTGGATAGGTTACAGAAAGCTCTAATTTATATTAGAATAGCTCTATAGAGTAAGAAAACCTGATCTGATCTGAATAGGCAAATTTTGTTATAATTCTATGGAGTTTGACAAAGTGAACTAAGATGAAAGATCAAGAACTTTAAACAACGCATCATGAAATCAGTTGATAATTGTTGGTTTGTTGCTTCTGATGAAATTGCTTGAACTTTCTTTGTCATTTTTAAACATTCATTTTTAATTTAAAAATTAAATGTGGCTCTATGGCAAAGAAAAAAATCATTCAGAATATACCACAATATCTTTCAAAAATTATAAACTTATTCATTTACTTTTATTTTTAAAGAATAATTGTATCACTCAAAACTATACTGCCAAATAGAAGCTGTTTCATATAAAATAATTAGAAATGCTCCCCACCCAGGAGGACCAAATAGCAGAAAATAAATGTTACTTTTGGAATAATGAATGTCACTGAAATCAGTATGAGTTTTAACAGCACGCCGAAATGAAACTTTGAGTTCTGACAATGGTATTTGAAAACTCAAAATATTCTTTTTGAATACCTAGTGCTGCTTTTTTACAACTTAGAAATACATATTAAGATAGACTATTTGATGTATGTTTTCCAGGGTTTAGTTACAAAGAAGATAGCATGAAAGTATTCATTAAATGATTAATTGTCTTTGGAAATTAGTCATGTGCAAACCTGTTTTTTTTTTTTCCTTTGTGACCAAAAAGGTCAAATTCAAAACAAAAGCACTTTCTCTTTTTGTGTGGTTATAAAAGAATAACATGATTTTTGTTTCCATTTTTGAAAGAAAAATAACAATTCAGTAGGTTTTTTTCAAATACTAGATACCATGTTAAAATCCCAATGCTGCAAGACCCGACATTGAAGCCCTGAGAGTGGACTTAGAAGGGTCTATAATTATTTCCACTATTTAGCTCTCTGAGGCTTGTCTTCTATGAATCATACACAAGAATATAAGGATTTAACTTGGTAGCCTATTGCAGCATCAAGGGAAACTGTATTTCCCACACATTGAGTTAGAAAGCAAGAAAGTGAAAACTTTCATTTCAATCTAATATGACTGTACTTGTGGAAAATGAGGTCCAAGAACAGGTCAATGTCAGTATTACATTGTTCATTTTTTTTAAAAAGAGATTCATATGATTTCTTTTGTAATGTGGTAAAATGTGACAAAGGTTTTGAATTTGTGCATGGCTTTCCAATAGCCTTAAATACCTTTTTACTAAGAAAAATAATCTTGTTTTCAATATTCTTATTGAATATTTCATAGAAAAATGAAAAGAGATTTGAAAATAAGGGGAAATATGCTATTTTATATGGGAATTACAGAGAAATTCCAGAGTGATCATATATTCAAGTTATAAGGTTAGTATACCAGTCAAAAATATTTGCCAATATAAGTGACAAAAAAATCTCCATAATAGATATTCAGGGGCACTGAGCTAGTTGGTCACAATGCATACTTTAAAATTTCCACTTTGTTAAATGAGAGTGCAGTGTGTGTCCTCAATCAAACTTGTGTTCCCATGATTTCAGGACTGCTCTAGTCTCCATCAGTGCATCCAACACTGAGGCTAATGTCAGTACTCACTCACTTTGCTCATTTTTATTAAGATAGCACTTTCCTTGAAATAAGCCCTACCCAGTGGATAAATATTTATAGCTTATTGGCTAAGGAGTGTCAAATGGCTGAAAGAAAGGCTGGGGATCTGATTAGTCAGATTTGTGATTGTATTAGAAGAAAAAAGAGAAGAGTTGGACTTTTGAATGCTGGGTGTGGTTGCTCTTTGCATTTCTCAAGTGTGTCCAGAAAACAAAAACAGATGAATACCTAACAACTTGTTTTTCCAAGTCTCTTATGTTCCAACTCAGTGTGCTAAGTGATCTTGAATTTGACCCATTTCAGACCAATGGATGGTATTTATACAGATTCTTTCATAGCCTAGTAATTTTGAATTAAATAGTATAATGATACACTCAAGCTCTCATTCATTTAAAATGTAAAAAATCAAGTGCTGTGTGCCCAAATCTCTGACACATGCCAGAGAGTTTATCTGAAAAACATTGATTTTAATTCTTTTGATAGAGATTTTTATACAAATGTGAAAATAAATCCGTACCTATAAACTAATACTTTCATTGAAGGTATCATAAAATTGAAAAGGAAAAAATATATCTAATAAATTCTAGCTCTAAGATAGAAAAGATAATTATCAATATGTTTACACAGGTCTGTAAAGGTCAGGAGTGTCTTTGGAAAAAGTGCCCACAAAGGAAGGGGTTTCTGTGATTTTACAGTTGACTCTGTGGCATGAGGTACCCACCATCTTAGCAACGGATTTGAATGTGACAAATAGGAGAAGTATGCACATGCAATCTTTTGTGGGATTTTTTTCTGCTGACTTAATCTCTTATTTGTAGAGTTGCAAATGACTGTCAAAATGAGACGCTGTTAAATTTGGAAGTAGATCCTGAAAATATATTGAAGTATAAAATAAAAACAAACAGTAATCCTTTTAAGCAGTACAATAGAGAGTGAAATATTCTCTGGTGGGTAAACAAAGAAGGTATGGGACCATTTGGGAAGTAATTAAAAGCATTCTAGATTAAATTAACACCTAAGAAAGTTGGTGATTGCTGAAAAGGAAAGAAATGAAGCATATAAGAAAAAGTGTCCAAAGACTACATTTCAGTATTTTATTACATAGGATGGTCTTTGGCTTTGACTATAAGATACAGTTTTACAAAACAGCAGTTTAAGAATGATTTCTAAATTGTTTCAAGTGACAAAACCATAGATTTAACTTTGGGGCTCTATAGAATTTGATGCAACTACAAACACATACTTCCCCCTACCTTCGAGTGTCATATGTGACTTTCAAAACAGTTTTCTCTGGATGTGGAAAAAGCATGTCAATACAATAGTAAAAATTTTTAAAAGTCAGCAGATGAGAGTCAGGTGGTCAAGGTAATAAAATGCAATAATGGCTTTTATTTCTGTATCAAAATGCAGATATGTTCTACCTGTTAATTTCATGAAAAATTACAACAGACTACCAAGGATGACGGTGGTGCCTTCTTTAGAAACTTACTAAATAATAAATGCAGATCTTGGGTGTACAGAAAACAACTGATTACTGGAACAGAGTGTTTCAGATGTTTAAATAGCCTTTTAATTGAATACATCCATCCAATGCTAATTCTTCAATAAACTACATCTAAAAATACTTTAAAAAATCAGAAACCAATTTTGCCTGTTGTTAATTGTAAAATAAGTGATTCTAGTGATTCTGCCTTTGAGAAACTTCATAGGCCTAATTATAAAACAAAGCAAGATACTTTCTCTCTGATGTATTTTTTAAAAATATGAGTTTGTCTGAAAAATGGATGTTTAGTGAATATAAATTTGTATTTCAGTGGTTTCTCAAATACAAGCAAATAGTCTAGGTACTGGAGGTGTAGAAGCGAACAAAACAAACTTTCTTTTTTTTTTAATAAGCTGACATTATGGACAGGGTTCTTTAGTTGCAACTTTTTATTTTGACACTGTGAATTGGAAAGCAATTGTCCCATTCAATTTGACAGAAGTTTTTACTTTTAATTGACATCAACTTTTACAAAGAATTCCTTTTGAGGAAGCAATGGATGATTGATAGCTTTCTATGAACAATATTAAACACCCTGTCTGACTGCTACAGCTTGATATAACTGATCATTTAAGATACTGTATATTGGGGCTGGAGTGGTAGCTCAGCAGTTATGACACTCACCTGGCTTGCATGAGGATGGGGGTTTGAACCCCACCACCAGGTACACAATAACGTGTCAGAACAATGAAAGCCACATGAGAAAATAAATAAAAATTAACTCTCTCTCTCTCTCTCTCACTGTCCCTTTCTCTCTTAAAGAGAGAGGGAATGAATACCATTTTGTTATGAAGTCCATGTTATTCCCTCATTTATGGCCCCTAACATCTATGTAGAGAATTTACATAGGAGCACATTCACCCACCCATTCACTCAATCTTTCATTCATAAAAATTCATAAGCTAATTCAGTTTTTAAGTAACTCACAGGTGCCAATGACAGTTGGTCAACAGGAAATAATTCATTTGCAAAAGCATAGTCTGGAGACACAAAAATTGATATTCAAGCCAGAGATACAAAAGCTTATACTTAAAAGCCTGTATAAACAAGCTGATATTTAAAATTTAAAGTAAATTACCTAGCACTTCTGTGCTGCCAAATCTGTGGTCGAGCATATTCACAGGATTACTAAAAGCCATAAACAGTAAGTCTATAAAGCATCTGACAGAGTTCTTAGAATATGGTAGCTGCTGAAACAAGCATTTGAAATAATCCTAATAATTTAATGGAGAAAACATCAAAATCATAGCATTGCCTCTTTTTGGCAAAGGAAATTACAGAAACAAAGAACAATAAGATGTTTTAATCAGATTTATCATTTTATCATTAGTTATAAAATGAATAAACTATATCCATAAGTTTTGGGTTTTATATTTTTATTTCTTCCTTATATTTATGCTGATGGGCATGGACAATCACCAGAAGTACCTTGATCAAGAAACAAACTCCTTACTCACTCACTGTTTCAACATCTACAGACTCAGCCTCGTTGCAATGCACTGCCTCCGGCCCTTATCAGAGTATCCTTGCCCTACTAAGAAACTCAGTCTCCTAGCTACCCTACTATAAAACCTAGTTAAACCAGAAAAATTCCTTTGTGCCCTCCCCCACCAATTCATACCTTAAAAGACCACCTATCAAAAAACCAAGGGATCATTTTCCACCTGGAAAGTGTGTCCCTGCAACTCGCAATAAATCTGCTGGATCTGTTGAAGTCTGGTTCCTTTCTGTGCCTCCTACCCTCTTTTCCAGCTTCTCTTCCTTTCAGTTGGTGCTGAAACCCGGAACAGGAAAGCAGGGCTCTTAGGCTCCCTCCTGTTCTTTTTACACTATTTCTACTTTATTCTTCATCTATCCATCTTTACTTCCTTTCATACAAGACTTGAGATTCAGAGCACTCTCCAAGTCCACTACAGTTAAATGACAGCAGGAAAGCGACCTGAAATCAACCCCCTCCTGGGGTGAGATTTTGCAGCCTCATTGCTACGCAAATGATCAAGAGCTTTTCTGACCTCTTTATTAGTGTCTCTGGAAACCCATTCTTGTCTTTACTTTTGCTGCTCTCCCAGACCTCCAGATCACAGATTCATTCTCCATTTGGTTCCTGCATGCAACACCAGTCATCCAAAACAACTCACTGGAGAGTTAAGACTCCAAGTTTCTTGCAGAGGTATCCTGCTAAAAACTCCCACAGGACCCCGGGGGTCCTCCTCAACTTGGGATCAGAGTTGGGGACATCCACGCCTTCCAGGTGCACTCCAGGTGACAAGGAGCAAACAGAGGATGCTTTGTTTTTTCCTGTCACCTCTGCCACACCTCTCCATTCCAGAGAGGCAAGACTCCAGTAGTTTCTCACAGAGGTGCCCCACTAGAAACTTCCACCGGACCCCTAGGGTCCTCCTCACCTTGGAATCTGAGTTGGGGATGCCCACTCCTTCCAAGTGCACTGCTTCTGGCATTCCGGGTGGTGAGGATCAAACAGAGGACACTTTTTTCCCTCCTGTCACCTATGTTGCACCCCTCCATTATGAGGACAAAGCAGTCCATTCCTAGGGACTCCCCACCTTGATTGTCTTCTAAAAACTTCAAAACTCCTCACTTTCAATATGACCTCAAGCCTAAGCACATTATCTGCTTAAGCACCCAAATTTTTCCACATTACAAATTAGACAATCAGACTCAATGGCCCAGATTTGGGACCTTTGATCCAAGAATACTAACAAATCTTGATAACTTCCTACACCGAAATGGTAAATGGTCTGAAATTCCTTATCTCCAGGCCTTTTTTCTGTCTCCACTCCCATCCCTCTCTGTGTCAGCCTTGCTCTGCTCTCCAACTCCTCCTCACAGACACTCCCCTTTTCCCAAAAAAACTAAAAATCCATGGCCCTTTACCTTCTCCATTACCATCTCTTTTGCTGCCCCTGAAGTTGCAGATGAACCTCCTCCTTAATATACCCCAATCCTCCTAATAGTCCTAGACCACCCCAATCTCCACCCTCAGCCCCTCCCCAAAACACTCACCCACCACCTTCCCCACCTTCTCCTCTTTCTCCTTCAACTAGTACTTACCCCCACCTCCCCCTCCTTCTCTTCCTACTCCTCCAACTACCTGCTCAAAAACCCACAATTCTGAACCTCAGCATATGTTCCCTCTCTGTGAGTTGACAGGAAATGAGGGCCCTGTCCAGGTTCATGTCCCTTTTTCCCTGTCTGACATGTCCCAAATTGAGGAAAAATTAGGATCCTTCTCTGAAAACCCTACTAGATATAAAAAGGGATTTTTACGTCTAACCCAGTCTTATCACCTTACCTGGGTGGACATCTACTATATCCTCATCTCCACATTAAGACCAGATGAAAAAGACCATATCTGGCAGACAGGCAGGGAATATGCTGACAACCTTCACATTCAAGACCCCAACACCAACCCAGTAGCTGATGTGGCCATCACCACTAATGACCTCAATTGGACATACCAGCCTCAAGACCCTGGAGTCCTTTGACTCTGTAAGATGGTAACCTGCCTCCTTGAAGGCATGAATAAAAATTCCCATACCCAGATCAATTAGGATATAATCAGGGAGATTACCCAAGGCCTGGATGAAAATCCTACCCTTTTCCTTGACCACCTAACTGAAGCAGTGACTAAATACACCAACCTTGACCTGGAATCTCCAGTTGGTACTCTTTTACTCCATGTCCAATTCATTAGCCAATCCACCCCAGACATTCACAGAAATCTTAGACAACTAGAAAAGTGTCCTGAAACCTCACAACAGCAACTCCTAGAAACTTCCTTTAAGGTTTTTAGCAACAGGGAGGATGAAGCCAAGAGGGAAAGAGAAAAACAGCTGAAAGCCGAATACGAACTTCTGGCTTCCACCATCCATCATCCCAGACCCGCTCCTACAGGCCCACCCACTTCCTGCTACTGCTGTGGTTGAAATGGGCATTAGGCTAAAAATTGCCCTAATCTGAGGCCTTCCACCAAGGCCTTTCCAAACTGTAGATAATGGGGACACTGGAAAGTGGACTGTCCCCAGGGGAGGACACTCCAACCGTCCGTCCAGTCCAACTCTACTTTAACCTCTTATACCAAATTGTTGGAATGCGGGGCCCAGACTCTGCCACTCCTATCACAACCAGTGATACATCCAAGGAGCCCAGGGTTATTGTGATGGTGAATGGCCAATCGATTTTATTTGTGATCTACACTGGGGCAGCTCTCTCCCTCTTGACTTCATGGCAAGGACTCACTCATAGAAGCGATACCCCTATTATGGAGATCTCAGAATATCCCCTTAAGACACCTTCCCTTCTAAGCACCTTTGGGACACTTACCCTATCCCTTTCCTCTATTATTATGCCCAAATGCCCAGTCCCTCTCTTAGGATGTGACCTCCTCCACAAACTCAAGGCTTCTATTATTATTCCTCCCTTACAAACCACTACTATATTTCTCATTCATGCCAGCCCGGACATGGTGCCTGCCTTCCCCAAGCCTCAGACATACCTCCCCCTTCTCTATATTAACCCTTTGGCCCTTGTGTCATCCCAAAATAGCCTCACATCATTCTCCTATTCAAGTATCCCTCAAAGATCCTACCTGATATATTACCTTATCCCAATATCCTCTCACCCCCCTGCAATCTCCCACCTCCCTAAAACCTATAATCTCCCACCTTCTTGAAGCCCATCTTCTTATCCTCATCCATTCCGCACATAACTCTCCCATTCTGGGTGTTAAAAAGCCTAATGTTCAATACCATCTGGTTCAATACCTTCATGAAATCAATAAGCCATAATCCCCACCCATCCTGTAGTGCCTAATCCCTACACCTTATTCTAGCATGTTCCTCCAACTACCTTTCACTTCTCAGTCTTAGATTTAAAAGATACCTTCTTCACTATACCCCTTCACCTCTCTTCTCAACCCCTCTTTGCTTTTACATGGACGGACACAGATACTAATGTTTCCAAGCAGCTCACATGGACAGTCCTCCCCCAGGGATTCCGGGACAGTCCCCATTATTTTGGACAGGCATTACAAAGGGACCTTGCTACCCTACCCTCAACCTACATCCAATCTCCCTATTCCAATATGTAGATTATATCCTGCTTTGTAGCCCTTCCTATGATTATTCAAATCTTCACACTGGAACTCTCCTTAATGCATTGGCAAGGTGGGGGTACAGGGTCTCTCAATCTAAGGCCCAAATCTACTGTCCCAAAGTTCTTTATTTAGGCATAAATGTAACTCCAGAAACCCACACAATACTCCCTAATCACCTATCAGTGCTCCAAAATATTCCTCTTCCCTCTACCAAAAGGTAACTCCTTTCTTTATTAGGTCTCTTTAATTACTTCTGAATCTGGATCCCTAATTTTTCTCTTATTGCAAAACCACTCTATGAAGCCTCAAAAGGGGATTTATCTGAGTCCCTTTCATCCCCACCATCTCTCTCTTCAGCTCTTAGAACTCCCCAAAATTCTCTCTTGCAATCTTACACCCTTTATTTACCAAATCTCTAAAAGCCCTTTTTCCTTACTTCACTTTAAACATGGCCAAGCTTTGGGAGTCCTCTATCAAAACACAGGGGACACTCCACAGCCTATCGGCTTTTTATCCAAACAACTTGACTCAGTGTACCAAGGCTGGCCCTTGTGTCTAAAAATCCTAGCCACTGCCACCATCTTCATACCTGACACAGAAAAAACCACCTTAAACCAACACATTACTGTCCTAACTTCCCATTATCTCTTGAATCTTCTCAGCCACAAATCCTTTCTCTCCCCACCCCCTTCCAGAAGTCAATTGTTACATGCTCACCTTATTGATCCCATGATTTATTTCAGACAAGATCATTCACTAAACCCTGCAATTCTTTTACCTTTACAGGACTCTGGTTCTCCGATATCCTCTCTAATTTCTCATTCCTTTCTGAAACCTTAAATCTTCTTATCAACAATTTTTCACATATCACAGACCAACCACTCCCTAATTCCCCTGAATGGTTAATTGATGGTAGCTCTCAAAAACAATATCCTCATCTGGCAGGTTATGCCATCATTCAAGGCCAGACTACAAAAAATTCTCCTTTTATCCTCACAAAAACCATTGAAACTTCCTCCCTGCCCCCAGGACTACATCTCAACAGGCTGAACTCACAGCTCTCACTGGAGCCCTCACCCTAGCCAGACTCCTGAGAGAAGGGCCCCTTGTTCGCCCCAACGCCATCAGGAGGTAGCCAGATATGACACCAATTCATTATATCCCTTCAGAGTCTGGAGTGATGGACATGGAAAAATCACCAGAAATCACTTGACCAGGAAGCAAACCCCTTACTCACTGTTTCAACATCTACAGGCTCAGGCCCTCATTGGAATGCACTGTCTCTGGCCCTTATCAGTGTATCCCCACCCTACTAAGAAACTATAGCTACCCTACTAAAAAACCTAGTTTAACCAGAAAAATTCCTCTATGTCCTCCCCCACCAATTCAGACCTTAGAAGACCACCTATTCAAAACCAAGGGGTCATTTTCCACCTGGAATGTGTGTCCCTGCAACTCACAATAAATCTCCTCGATCTGTTGGTTCCTTTCTGAGCCTCGTACCCTCTTTTCCAGCTTCTGTTCCTTTCATCTGCATTAATCCCCTTTATTTTCTCAGTCATGATTTCAATTTTTCTCAAAATAACTTTGCTTTTCATGAATATTAAATTATATCATTATTATTTATAGATATACTATAACAAAGAACCTTAAAATACATTTATTTGCATTTTGTTAATATCATTGAGGATGGCTTAGAATAAAGTACAAATTCTTTTCAGAAAACTAAATTAATGAATGTATACTATGTAAATATTTTTCAACTTGCAAGGTTATATAAAATGTTTAGTCATATCAAATAATATCTAAGAAATGATCTGCTCTCATGGAAACTTTATTAATAACAGTTGCAAAACTATTTTTACTTTTAGTCACAGCAAACAAGACGTATACTTTAAAAGGTTTTACTCAAAAGTTCCCTGAGCAGCAAAGTGCATGGTACTCAATTTATCTACCTAGGGAAGATGAAGGGCTTAACTGGCCTTGTGTGATTGGAAACTGACTAGGAAGTTTCTCAGAAATTCAGCATGGTAAGCCTCCCCTCTCACTCTCACATTGCTGCTATATAAATGCTATGATTTTTTTTTCCTAAGGAAAGGCTAAAATTGGCTATTTTTACCTCAAGACAAAGCACTTTAGATGGAAACAATATTATTTTTTCTGTCAGAAAACATTTTCTCTAAGCACGCTGAGTATTCTTCGCTAAATCAGCACAAACAGTTACAAGAACAAAATCAAACATCTCCAAATCTAGATTTTATTAAAAAACAGGTCATGCTTGTGGAAGTGGAAATATTATGTATATATACATGAAGGAGACAAATTTTATTGAAAATAATTAAAATGACATATTTTTCCAATATGTTAAGCAAATAATTTTAGAGTTCTTAGATATTCTTATTAATAGAATACTGACTACATTTTATTTTGTTTTTGTTACTTTACACACTTTCACACATGCACAATAAAAATTGCAATAAAAAACTTCTTACAAAAAACTCAAACATTTCAAAGAAAAAATCATGTTAAGTAACAAATGATAAAGTTCAATTTTACAGGTATTTATTGTGATGAATATTGAAACAAAACAGTTTTTATATAAAATTAAATCCATGAATATTATTGATGAAGGTATGTAGGAAAATGAAATTTTATGCTATATCCAAAATAAATTTAAATCTGTGGAAGTTTATTAAGGGTAGTATGTCAGTAGCTTGCAACAGTTAAAATACAAAATCTGATTTGAGCAACAGTAGAAATTTATTTTTCAGATATACATCCAATGCATAGTAATAAAAATGTTTACTTTCACTTTTTTTTTTTCTTAAAGAGAGGAGGACAGTGAGAGTGACAGAGAGAGAGACAGAGAGAATTGATTTTTGAGTTTTTCACATGGCTTTCATTGCTCTGACACTTATTTGTGTACCTGGATGCTGGGGTTTGAACCTGTGTACTTGCAATGCCAAGCAAGAACCGTAACTGTGCCTCCGCTCCAGGCTTTATTTTTACATTCTTAAAATATTAATCCCCAAAGTGTAAATAATGTAGATATTTATAAATGAGGAACTTATTAAATATACTACACAATTATAAGGTGTGTTAATATGCAACCATTAAAACAATTAGATCAATATGTACAGTAAGGGAGATTTGCCAAGCTATGTGGAAAGTTCAGTAAGATACAGAGAAGTGGTGAAGCTCCTTTTGGTGAAAAAAAAAAAAAAACAAGAACATGTGTAGTTATTCAGAACATTTCTAATGAGAGACAGGTATCTAATATCAAAAAAATGCTTGAATTTCATACACATTTTGTTTGTTTTTCTGTGTTTTACCATATTTGCAAACCATTCAGTGTACTTTTGCATATGTTATTTTAATGCTAGTGTATATATGTGTATATACTAAATATACACACTTATACACCTACATATACACATATGTCTTCATAAGCACAGTAACTTAAAAAGAACAGTTAGTCATTCCTAAATCAATAATGCATCAAACATGGTCTTAATTAGCCAACTTGATGAATAAATTATTTTATTTTAAAATTTGTATACTGGAATAAATCATCAATTCCATAGAAGTTCTTAGCATTTTTATTTTAAAAAATAATGATTCTTAATAATACTCTACAAAGGAGTCACTACAAGACTTTTTAAAATATATGCCATTAAACCATGTAAGCTGGTGAATGCCTGTAACTCAGAAGGCTGAGGCAGGAAGATTCCAACTTCAAGGACAGCCTGGGTACTTAGCAACAACCAATGCAATCCTATGGATTGAAATACAAAGGGCTGAGGGTGGAGCTCAGAGGTAAAGCTTCTTTAAGTTAAATCCCCAGTACCAAATAAATAAATAAATAAATAACCTGCTAGGTAGATACCTGAGCTTCTACATTAACCACGGAAGATATGACCTGAGTGTCTCTTTATATTGTATTCTTTAGGTGAACTGAAGGAAGGGTTTTAAGGTGTGATCAGTAGACTCTAAATTAAAATATCTTTTTTTTAAAGAGAAAGGGACAATGAGAGAGAGAGAGAGAGAGAGAGGGAAACAATTTTTATTTAGTTTTTCATGTGACCTCTGTTGCTCCAAGGCTTCACTGGGTACATGGTGATGGGGTTTGAACTTGCATACTCTCTCATGCCTGCAAGAGCAGTAACCACTGAGCCACTGCTCCAGCCCCTAAAATATCTTGATAAAGGATAGTTGTGTCACTATTAAGTAACATATAGGGTATTAGTCCCATGATAAATAGATGTATCATGGGTTGTAGATTTTTCATATAGAAATTCTTAGAAGATAAGAGCTGTGAGCCCCAGAAGTATGGAGCAGGCACAAAGTAATGAGTTTACTCTAACATATGCCACATATAACTCTTTACTTCTCTATCATGTAAATTTCCTGTAATGGTATTTATCTATGTTAGAGGTTGAATGGTACAACAATGGCAAAGAGGTGGTGTACACTTTCCCTATCACCACAGATAATTATGGTTAAAATTGCAAAATATTGCAACATATTTTCTACCTGTATTTTTACTTATGTAAATATGTAGGTCAGTTACATTAAATATATTGTTAAATATTAAGTATTATATATGATTACAATCACACAATTCTGGATATGTTTTAAAAAGTCTTTTAATATGAGTAACTCATTTGTTTAGAATATTCTCAGAGGCTTCAGAAACAACCACTGTGTATTTAATAAAGTAACAACTCATTATCTTAAAATAAACAGAATATTACATGAATATGAGAACAGGTTATTCTTTTATATGTGAGGAAATTGTTCTTTCAATAATCAAAGACATTATAAAGTCAAAAGAAAGCTCAGAAATTATATGGTGATGCAGAATTATTTGGTGAGATTGCAGAGAAGATAAAGGATAACAAAGACTATGAAAACGAATTCTCATTTTCAAAGAGAAAAAGACAAATTCTGCATTTCATTGATTAAACATTTGTTAATTAAATATATTGTTTTATTATTAGTAGATATATTTAACAGTAGTGAGAATTTTTGTCAAAATTGTAATGTTTCATAACTTTATTATTTGCATCCATATTTGAAGCCAGATAAAGTTTATTTTCTACAAATGTTGTATAAATTTTGTATTTATTTAAATTTTGTATTTTGTACTTCTCTTACACATCCAGGAACAACTAACAGAACCCTTTATTTTAGAATAAATGTTTTATTATTTTCTTGATCATATTCTTATGAACACATAATCAAGCTTTTTCTCACCAATGCTTTGTATACAGTTTCAAACACACATACTAATTAAAATGTTGAGATTCTAATCCCCAGCACCTGTGACTGTAGCCTTACTTAAAGCTAGGGTCATTAAAAATGTAATTAAATTAAAAGCATCTATTTATGATTGATGGACACTAAAGTCCAATATGGCCATGTCATTATAAAAAGGGAGAAATTGGGATGCAAAGAAACACATGGAAGATCTGAAGACCCATGTGGGTCATCAACAAGTCAAGGAAAGACTGAGGCTCCCAGAAACTGACAGAGAAGTACTTAATCTACACTCCCTCCTTATCCTGGGAAAGAAGCAACTTTACCAACACTTGGAATTCAGGTTTCTAACATTCAGAACTGTGAGAGAATTTTTTTTTTCTAAGCCACCCAGTTTGTGATAGTTTTACAGAATCCCTATGGGTTGTAGCAGCATCTGTAATTTTCTTTCTTTCACAAAGTCAGGGCTGTGTTTCCATGCATATATTTCTGTCTTGAACATACTAATAGTAACGAGAAGTATAGTTTCCAAAGTAATGCTGTAAGAAAGATAATGATGGAAAGAAAAGAGTGAATATTGGTTCTCATGGTTTAAAATAGAAGTTTTCCTCACTTTAGGTTATTTAGTAAATTGCTTTGGACATATAGAATGTGAATGAAAACGAAAAGTGGGTGTAGCACTTTATAACCACAGCATTCTAGATTACATTATCAATATTTTATTTCATTAAAATAGTATGAAGTTTTATCAGAAAGATTTGAAAAAAAACTGTGGACATATTATCTAAACAAGATTCTGGTTTTCTGAGAGTTGAAGTATAAATTAATTTCATTTTTGATACACATTTGGTAAACTTGCTGAGGAATAAAAGACTATTATTGGATTATGATGAATGACTGATTATTATAAAGTAGAATCACTACCTTTGTCTCAAGGGTACCCTTGGAACATATCTTATAAATTTTTATGCCACTGAGGGTTGCACAAAATTGCCTTCCTGTGGATCTTGGAATTGCTCAATACAAAGGAACATGTTAATTACACAGTCTTGGTTCTACAACAAAAGCATGTAAATTATAACTCAATGCAAACTCAATGAAATGCTATTTTCTTGTTTTATGCATTAATGCTACCTAAAAATGTGAAACACAAAAAAATATTCTTTAGTAATTACAAGGTATGAATCCAGCCTACAAATGTGAGAACATTCTGTCGGAATGTGGTTGTCTGCACTGAAAAATCAGAGCATTTTATTTTCTCCTTTAGAGCCCAACAAACATCACCCTGGCATATCACAAAGAAAATGTTTATATTGAATATACACTGATTATACAGCAGCATCTAAATGATTCCCATATAAGTTGTAGTATTAGGTAAAAGACAAAAGGAGAAAAGTACACAGGGAAAAGTAGTCTTCAACTGGCTTGTGACATTTTTTTCCAGTAAGTATGCAACATATTTAGTACCAAAATTTGTCAAAAAAAAACTTGAATTAAAATAACTGGTATGTGTTTCTTTTTTCTTAAGAGTATGTATGATTTTAAACCTGAAATATTCTGATGCTCATTTTTGTAGTGTTATGAATGCTAATAAATGAGTCTCAAGGAAAAGATACTATTCACCAAGAAATAAAGTAACCATGGCATTGTTATGAAATATGCATTTTATAAATTTAATACAATCTTATTATTTAATTATATTCAGAATGTATATTTGAGGTTGTGTATTTATTTGTGATTTTTCATCAATGCTAAGTAGTCAGTATTAATGATATTTGCTGCACAGAAAAATAAAATTGAGGATTACATGAAGAAAGTTTTTAGTTTTAAGTTTTTGAGAGTCTCACAAATTTTCAAGTCTTGAGTTACATTGATAAGGGACAACAAGTTAAATTATAGCCAACATGAGGATATTTAAAGGGAGAATCATACTTCAGTCATAAAACCTTCCTTTTGGGTTAACTATGTATAGTGAGGTAGCAAAGCAGAAAGCAAAGACATTGAAAGATATGATTGCCTTCACTTGAAAACTGGAGAAGTTTTCAAGCCAGTACCTCAGACTTTAAGATAAATATCACTAGGAATTTGATGGTACAGTACCTGGTACTCAAATAGGACCAGGAATAGTGATTTCTACCCTGTAGGTTTTATCTCATTTATTCAGCAAGTAAAGCTAGTTAATCTTCATTAAGTTCTCAGACATGAAACAAAAACTTCATTGTGAAACTGAAACCTTTATACTCATTTCAGGGTTAATTTATAATGCTTAACTCTCTCTTACCCTAATGTTTTATGAGAAGTTTCCAGAAATAACTGGTGGCGTATCCTTGGTAAATCCTTTTAAAAAATCCTGTCTATCTCTTTGTTCACTAATACATTAATATGTAATATTTGAAAGACTCCATGGAGTTCTCTCCGAGAACAAAGGAGTATATTTGGAAAGTAAATTCATTTCCTGGGGTACAGTCCCCTTTTTGAGACAAGCTAATATAATGAAGCCTTAACAATATGTTTAATTTTCAGATATAGTTTTTATTTTAGAAGACCTGTGAATTTATTGAAGTCAGACTTCTGAGTGTAAAGAAATTGTTTTCTCATACTGAAGTATTTTGTTTAGCTGGAAACAAACATGCTGTGTTCTTGACAATCCAATTTCAAAAGCCAAATCAGGATTCTTTTAATAATATGTTCATGTTTACAATATTTTAATCAACAAAAATTAATGCTGCTTTTTGGTATGTGAGTATAAACTCTAGCAATAATACCATGGTCTAGGCATCCTAGTTCAACTGAGCTGCTCTATTATGGCTGAAATTTTGGAAATGGATAAATAATATGTCATTGACACCAATGGTTATTTTCTTTGTGGCAAAAGAAAACTAAACCATGCAAAGTCTGAAAGATTTTTGTTTCTATGCATGTATTTGAATGCAGTGTTTACTTAAAAATCACTATACAATATTACTTCTTATGGAAATTATGGAAATTAAAAATAATAACATTATTTTACATTTCCATTGAGAAAGAAAGAGGATTTATGCTACCTCACCTTACACTCAAATTCCATGAGTTCTTTGCACAACAGAATATTGAGGGTGGATCCTGTGCATGTATGTAGGTCCAGGACTTAAGGACAAGGCAGCTAGGTGTCTCATAAAATAATTATTTGTCACAGTCCCTTTGAGAATCCAGTGGCCAAGCTCTAAGAAGTCAAAATTATCCCATAGAGTGATCTCATTGGAAACTGTGATAGCCTCACAAGCATTAATAGACAATAATAATCATTGATTAATATCATAGGAGTAAGCCTGTTTTCAGTGTCCATCTCTGAGAAACTTGAGATGTTTGAAGTATCTGACACAACCAGTTGACATGACACAAGGCAGAATACTATATTTAAATTCAATTAACCCATAGAAGCATACACTAGAACAACATAATGCTATAAGTCACTACAGTTTGATGTGATTTGCTTGAGAAAAAAGGTAATGAAAATTATTCTCTTATTTTTTTAAATTTTTACTAGTGAATTATAATTGCACCTAATATATATTCACAGCATTTTGAAATAATCATACTTGCATAGAATATGATTTGCTTCATTTTAGTTCCCAGTACTTTTCTTTCCTTTGTTTCCTTCCTCTGTTACTCTTCTTCAACACTAATAGTCTGCCTTCTTTTATTTATTTACTTTTGTTTCTTGACTGCTACTTTATGAATATACATAAAGGTGAAATTTCTATGATATATTCATATGTGTACCTAGTGTAAGTTAGTCATTTTCATTCCAATGTTCCTCTCTATCCAGTAAGAGCCTCTATGATGTCATTAAGCTCATTAAGCTGTCACAATAAATCAAGACAAAGTCATTTTATTTTTCCAAGGTCATGTGGTAATATTTATGCCATATATCAATTTTCCAAATGTGAGCAGTGTGTTTCTACCCATTTAATTTTTCAGAATAACCAAAGCCATTTATGTTTAGTGTTAAAACTATAATTTCCCAAGGTTAAGTAAAGTAAAAAGACAGGCAACAGCTTGGATTTCATCCATTAAGTGATATAATTGCACATCAAGATCTTCTCTATTCTCATTCTGAATATTCAACATATAACAGAATATTAACAAAATTGCCTTTGCTTCTGCTAACAATGTGCCTTGTAGCTAATTTGCTTTCTGTAGATTATTATTATCAACAGTGACTAAATGGGAATGCAACAATATTTTTGTTACCTCTAAAGTTCCACATAATTGCCTCTCTTATAAGTCTTCTAATCCACGTGTTCCCAAAGCATTTTATCCTTTAGTTGCTGCTTTTGCTGAGTTAATTTTTGCCCATACTGTCAACATTGCAAAAGACCTATTCACCTTCATTTGGTCTGATAGAATGAAAGCCTCAAGCTAGCAAGTACTGTGGCCAAAGAAGAATCACCATGCCTTAAACCACAAATGTTCACCCTCAAAACATCCAGTAGCTGCCTCTGTCCCTACTTACTGATGCTAAGTAGAGCTGTAATATTTTAGAAGTTTAATTTAGGAGAGTTTTGCATATTTCTCCAATGGTTTGGTGAAAATAACCAGACCAAAAATTATTTTCCAAATTAGCATAAACTGTATTTCATGCCTTTAACTTTGCAAAATCATGAATTTGCATATGTGGAAGTAATATATTTTTGGGAAATGAGAAGTATCCTTACCTTCTCTAAAGTCATAGAAAATCTATCATAATACCTACTTTTTTTTTTTCTGGAATGAAATGCAGTTTTTAAAAGTTATAGGTTTAAATGTTAGGGCTAGTGATTTAGCCTTGTAATTTCCAAAGAGTGAAGCACCATTCATTCATCTAGTAAAAAATATTTTATAAAATATATACAATTAATGCATGCAATTTAGTTAACTGGTCAACAGTAGTTATACCTAGTTAGAGATTCATACCTGTGCTAATTACTGTGGGGACTAAACTATCAATATAAATCTTTGGCTCTTCCTTAAGCATCTTGTTATCTTATTGACTACAAAAGGCATGTACGGCGGGGGAAATCACCATCTGGATGAAGGGCAGCAGAAGATCCAATATCCATGCTGTTATCCACAGACAATAAGCAAATATATACAGAAACATACAGAGCAATATTATGTTGTGATAATTGCTAACCAGAAATTTAATAATTGAGGTCAAAAAGATGGATAGAGACCCTTAAATGTTGAGACGGTACCACTCATATTGGCCAGTAAGAGGAAGAGCATTTTAGGCAAAACCAAAGCCAGCTATTGAGATACCCTATAATGAACAGTCTAATTAGAGCTTACAGCAAAAGGAATGCTTGAAACTTGAAGAAACACAAAGAAGGTCAACAACATTAGGGATTGTATTTCATAAGTAAATATTTTTTTTCCTTTTTCATATAACTTATTGGTAATTTAAACAGGTTACAAAAGCCATACAAGTATATTGAGATTATATTTTTATGTATTTTAGTATTCCTATTATTTGATCATATTTTATCTATTTTGAGTCTATTTTGAGTATTTCTATTATTTCCTTTATGTAGAGAGTAGAGATGATAATGTGATAGATATATAGATAATGGATGCCATACATTTAGCCATTAACATAGCAAGATTGGTTAAGAACCCAAGCTTTATGTTTAGGGTGTAGCTTCTACACTAAAAAATGAAATGATGAATATTTAATTACTATTTACTGTTATTAACCAATTGACATTTTTGTCAGTTTTATATAAAAAGAACTTTGGATAGAGTTTATTCTCATTGTCAAATATCAAAGTTTCTTCTGCTGATCTGATGATCTGTTTTTGGCCAATACTATTTGGTATACACTTGGGGAAAACTTTATACCTCTTTTACCCATCTGGAAAGAACCAGTTAGTTGTTGTATGATCTAAGCATGAATATCAATGTTCCTTTCAAATGTTTAAGACTGTAACATGTGAAATAAAAAAGTGGCAGTGGGGCTCAAACTCATTCCAGCAATAGCCATAGCACAATGGCCATTTTTCTCCTTTAGAGAGGTATTTGTTATTCCTGTTGCATTTACTCTCAATTTGACTTTAAAAATATTTTTATTTCAAATACAAATTGGTTTCTATGGTATACTGCTTTACTTCCATAAGCATGTGCACACACTTTGTTCCTTTCTCTCTTTATATGTATCTATATGTAACATATATAATATATATTATATAAGTATACATTATAGTAAAATATATAAAGTATATATTCCCAAGTCAACAAATAAGATTTTTATCAAGTCTTTATTTCTGAGAAAGAAAAATACCAATTTCAATTTTAGAGTATATTGACAAATAGATTAATTGTTCTTAGAATATTTGTACCAATGTAGAATCCTATAGTCATAAAGAGGCATGCATTTGTGTATGTGTGTGTGTTTGTGTTTTGTATTCAGAATTGGGGATTTAACCCCAAGATTCTTTACCTCATTACCATTTCACCACTGAGATGTATCCTATAAATCTACCTCAGGATTGCCCTCCTTGTTTTTCTGTTTGATTATTTTGTTCTGCTTTTAATCTTGAGACAGGATTTCACTAAATTGCTAAAGATGGCCTTGAAGTTACCTCAGCCTCCCAGGTTCCCAGGAGGGATATGTTCTTCTGATGAAAGGAATAGTTGTACTGCTAGTAAAATATTTAGTTAAATAGATATTTCAGAAGCTGAAAGAATCCAACAGGTTTTGGTTGTTTTTGTTTGTACAACATAAATAAGATCCATCAGTTGTTAGTCACCTATAGGTCCTGTATCATTGTATGATAGAAAAAAAATGAATCTTCCAATCCATCCACATTGTTCTACTTTTTTTCTTTGACATACGAGAAAAACATATTGATTTTCTTCTATTTCTTCTGCCTTTACAATTCCTTTTTAACCAGCTGAGAGTAGCTAAATTCTCATCTCCTTTAAAATTTCTTTCCTAGTTTAAATTGGACACTCTGAAGTTAGAACTCCTTTAGCACTTTTAATTTTTCATAAGAGTTTTGGAATTAAAGTTTTTAGCCCTGCAGAGTATAAGGGGACAAGAAAGATATTTTTTTGCTGGTAGGTTAAAAGGATAATAATAACATTTGCCACTCTTATTATTACCCCTTCATTCCTGGACTCATGAATTCTGTGTATTGACAAAATAGCACCATATTTTGGATAATAATTTGGATGTTAATTCAGTGTTTTTATAGCATTCTTGGGAATCTTGACCTAACCTAGAAGATTTTGCAAGCTAATTGGCATTGTATCTGAACCTTTTTAAAACTACTTGTTTATTCTTTAAAGCCAGTCACGTCAGGATTGTGCAAAACACATGAGACAATTGAATTCTCTGATCACAGACCCATTGCTGCAGTTCATTTGCTATGAAGTGAGATACTTGATCAGAAGTAACTCAGGGTGCAAAAGTCTATTGATGGATTAGCTACTCTCTATGTCCACATATGGTATTTTGGGCAGAAGCTATCATTTGGAAATATACATCTGTATCTCGAGTCAGTATCTACCCTATTAAGATTAACATGCTTTTGCTTCCGTGATAATTCTGTAGCTTCATATCTCTCTGAACTTGGGCAGCTTTCATTCGTTATTTCTTCAATTGCTTTTTAAGCTACACCATCATTTTCTCCTTCTGAAATTCCACTGTCATGAAAGGTTCATCTTTTGGATTACTCTATAAGTTTCTGAGTCTGTGTTTATCCATTCGCTTTAGTATATTTTCGTATCAATGTTTGTATTTACTATTTTTTGTCTATCTTCCATTTTATCATGTCTTTATTCTTCCAAATTTATTCTTCTATTTAGGAAATCCACTTTTTCATCTGGTTATTGTATTTTTCAATTTAAAAATACGCATTTTTTCCTTTTTACTTCTTTTTCTTAATGTCTTCTATTTTTCATTTGTTTCAAATATGTCATAATCATTGAAGTACTGTTTTCATTGCTGCTTTAAAATCATTGTGAAGTAATTTCTAGCATTTCTGTCATCTCAATTGTGAGATTATTGCTTTTCCTTTTCCATTAGTTTTGAGATATTGCTGATTTTTTTTTTTTTAGAGAGAAGGACAGTGAGAGAGAAAGAGAGTGAGAGACAGAGAGAATCAATTTTTATTGAGTTTTCACATGACCTTCATTGCTCCGACACTTATTTGTGTACCTGTGTGCTGGGGTTTGAACCTGTGTACTTTCTCACGCCAGGCAAACACCTTAACAGCTGAGCCACAGCTCCAACCCCTTGCTGAATTTTTGTATGGCCTTTTTTGGCTGTTGTTGTTTGTTTTAACCTAGACATAGATGGATAACTTAATTAATATTATGTAGTTTTTCCAAATTGTATGCATATATCAAAATATAACACTATATCCCATAAGTGCATAAAATTATGGTTTGTCATAAATATTTTTAAATACTTTTTAAGTGGGCATGTGGGCTATTATGAAATAAGGCTTTGATCTTATTTATATTTGTTTAACCAAATTGTTTTTTTTTTTAAACACCACTTCAACAAGAAGGAAATCTCCCTTTGCACATAGAAGTCCAGATCCCATGTAGTCTACACTGATACCACATGGGAGTGGTTTGAAGACCTCTAACAGTTTACCATAAACAGGTAGTGATAGTGAAACTCTTGAAGGCATCTTTGTTACAATCCTAGTGGAGATATAGGATACTTCATAACACCGTCATGATAATTAACACTTAAACCATATATTTTGCCTTTGTTGGTATGGGTGGTGATGGGACAACAGATATTTTTCTTTGTCTTTCTTATGTTTTTGTTTTGTTTTGTTTTGTTTGACTTTAGCTTGAGTAGATTGCTTATTGTTTAAGTAATGACAAGGACTAAAACAGTTAACCAAAGACTTTTAATTTCTACATGGATATAGATGAAGATTAGTGATAACCACTAATTAGATTAGAGCTACCACTAATGGTAGCTCAAGAGCTACCATTGGGGAAAATCATATTTCATTATAGTCTTACTGTGTTCAACTTTGTCATACAACCTAAAATCCTAAAGCAAATATTTCTAGAACAAATTAGGATGCCTATCCCTGATGATGAAGTTTTAGGAAGGGTGAATTCTCTTTCTTAAAAGACAGAGGCTCTAACAAGGAGGTGCAAATGCCATGAAGAATCAGTTTTAAATGATAAGCAGGAGAACATGTCCCAAAAGCATAAGAGTGATTAAGTAGTCTATGCAGACAAGCATAGAATCCGAGAGGTATGTTTTGTTATTACCTCTTGAAAACAAAAGTTTATAAAACATTAAGGCGCTTGAGCTTTGATATTTTAAAAAACAGGTCCATTGGTTTCATCTTCATTTCAGTCTATGATCTAAATTCTCAATAGACATTTTAATGGCTATTTTTTCCTCCAAAAAGCAGTCTTAGATGACTATCTCTCTTTCATGTGTAGTATTTTATATTGTTTTAACTCACTGCATATATGTTAGGATTAAATGAATGAAGATGATATTACATTCTTTTCACTCCATTTCCACCCATTATCACTATTCTCATCTATTTCATTATTAACTCAATGAATTATTCCTAAACTATTTTATTATATCCAAGTATATCTTGAGGAAAAGAATAATTTTTTACAAGTTTCACATTAGGCTACTGTATATCTTCTAATTTTATTTTCACAAGAATCTCCTTTGAAGTGATGATGGCGGATATTAGTAATAACAATAGTGCCAATCAGTAAATAACAACATATATTAAGAATTATTCTTGGCACTTTTTTATATATTTAAATTTTTTTAAAGAGAGAGCAACAGTGAGAGAGAGAAGGAGAAAATTATTATTTTTTTTAATTTAGTTCTTCATGTAACCCTTTACACCTTTGTTGTGTGTGTGGTGCTGGGGTTTGAACCCAGATTCTAGCACATGCCAGACAAGCTCCACAACCATCCAGCCACCACTCCACCCTGCATATTCAAATCTAATCCTCGTAACAATACAGAAATCCAACTAGAGCCACATCCCCATCTTATAGAAGAGAAAATGAAAATTAATTAACTCAACTAAATTGTTCAAGGTCACAAAACTAGATGACAGGTGGGCTGGAAATGAAAACAGGGATTTTCAGAACAGGATCTTTGTTACTAATGTCTCTACTCACATACCTCTCCAATATTTTTATATCCCTTATTAGTTTATATATATATATATATATATAAACTAATATATATATATATATATAATTAAAATCATGGATATTCCATCCCCAATGCTTTTTAGAAAAAAAAAAAACATTAACATTTTCAGGCCTTTTAAGTTTTGCCATTTCCATGCAGTTTCCCAAGGTCCAAGTTTGAAGTCCTTTCTCCTTCTTTGTGTTTATTTGCCTATTTTCTCACACATTGAGTTCTAACTTGTAATGTTCTGACTTAAAAATTTAAATTAAATGCACTATAATCTATTGGAAAATTGGACCATAATTTCATCAACCCTCCATAACTACCAGTTGCTAATTTTCCATGTGTTTTACTTTTTTTTTCTTAAAGAGAGAGGGACAGTGAAAGAGAGAGAGAGAGACAGAGTGGGAGACAGAGACAGAGAGAGAATCAATTTTTATTTAGTTTTTCATGTAGCTTTTGGTGCTCTGAGGCTTAGTTGTATACATAGTGCTGGGGTTTGAACGTGGGTAATTACACATGCCAGACAAGCGCTGTAACCTCTGAGCCAAGGCTCCAGCCCCATATGTTTTACTTTTATTGAGTTTAGCACATTATTATGATTAATTTGTTGTTCTATTCTAAACATTCTATTTTGTATGTATTCTAAAATTTTCACATAATTTATAAATTACAAATATCTGTTTTTAAAATTATTCATGCTAGTAAAAGTGTGAATGCAAAAATATAAATTGATTATGAAAATATAAATTGACACTGCATATTGGGAAATTGTTTCAGTAATATGTATCATGATACTTAATGCATTTTATTCTTTCTCTTGCTAATTTCAAAATTTCGTTATACCCCTATTCCTATTATGGAACACAATTATCAAAAATAGGAAATACAGGAGAATTATTCATTGATATATGCAGTGGGTGTTTCAGTTCTACTAGTTGAAAATGAAGAGTCATTGATTTTATGCAAAAATTAAATGTACTTTCTAATTAAATACTAAGCAAATCATTAACACGAGATACTAAATATTCTGGAGTGTTCAAAGCTATACATAGGGAAATAATCAGAAGCCAAACGCATTAATAATTGTGTTTTTCTCATAATTTTAGTTTAATTAAAGCATTAGCAACTTCCTTATTTGCCATTTCAGGGAGTTATTTTGACATTTTATTTACTCTGTCATTGAACAGTGGTATCCATTTCCTCTTTTTTGAAATACTTTCAAATTTTGCACTAGAAATAATACGATTTTTCTTTTGTCACCCATATTTCTCTTCTTTCATGCCTGATTCTCTTTCTCTTTCAATGGTTCAAATGTTGATGCTCTGAGACCTTTTCTGTTCTCCCTCAGTTTACTTGTCCTGGCAATATTCATACATTCTAATTATTTGTGTGGACATTTTCATCTATATCCACCACCCATTTTAATTTATTTTAATCTTGTTGATCAAAATTCTAGAACTTTTACACATCATGTTATACATTCCTACCTGTCTGTTCTGTCCCTTAGCCAAGTTTTTGTACAGGTATGTAAAATTCAATATATTTTGTACAAAATCCATCTTTACTAACCTACTTCTGTAATATTGCCTACATACGTGAACAAAAAAATAAGAAAATCTTACAATTTCTTTTTAATTTCTCCTATACTTAGTAGTACTTCAAATTTTCTTTATACCTCTTAAATGTCTCTTCCTTCTTCTCATAATCTTGATTTTATATTTAACATGATAATTTCTTCTTAGCCACCTATTTTTCTCCTGTCTCCACTCCAATGTGTTCTATACTCAATTCAATATTTTTTTGTTATTGTTGTTGTTATTGTTGTTGTTTGTTTATCTTTCAGAATAGGGATTGAACTCAGGGGTACTTTAATACTGTTTTTATTCTTGTTGTTTTCTTGTTTATTTGTTTTTGAGAATAGGTATTAACTCAAGGATACTTTACCACTGATCTACATCTCTGTTGATTTTATTTTAGTTTAGTTTAGTTTAATGTAGTTTAAGAAAAGATTTCCCTATGTGGATGAGGCTGTCTTTGAACTTATGATCCTTCTGCTTGAGCCAAGTCAATGAATGGGAATTAAGGATATGCCACCATGCCTGATTTGAATTCTGCTTTTTATATGAATATAGGAAGAAAACCACTACCTGGATTTAGCAATAAGGAGATCACTGATGCTTTAGTTAAAATATCATGAGAAAACAATGAATTGATGGGATTGGCTTTTTTTTTTTCTTTTTTATTGGTCCTTTCTGGTTATACTCAACATTAGGATTCATTTTTTAATAATTTTCCTATGCAACATTTTGAACAGTTAAATATTTGTTTATTATGTTATCAATGCTTTGTTTCTTATTTATTTTTCTGGAAAGATCATGCAAACTGCAAATATGTTTGTATTTTTCTTTTCTTGAACTATATTACTCTTTTTGTTGTTTTTTTTGTTTGTTTATGTTGTTTTTATTACTTTCAGCTTAAGACATAATTACACAGGGCAATGTGGAAAAAATGGCGGATTAAAAGAAGTCTTTGTAATCTGATTCCAGTCTTTATCTCCATGCTTCTATCCCTTATACCAATACCAGGTAAACTTAAGTTATGAAGGACCATTTGTTTTCAGAGCAAATTATTCTTTCTCATATCTTTGCACATGGAATTTCCTCCTTGTGAGGAAAAAATAGTCTTTATGTTTTTCAAAACCTCTGTCTAATTAGAATTTTATGGAAGAATCTTGGCTTGATTCTCACAAGGCAAGATGAAGTGACTTTTTAATGTAGATGCAGGTAATAGTAGTCATACAAACATATTGTATCTTTAAAATAATTTCTATTTTTTTCTAGTAGTGCATTATATTTTCATATAATAGGGGGGCTCCTTTTATAATATTCATAGACACATATAACATAATTTGCTCCACTTCCATCCCCATTACTTTCCTTTTCCCTCTCTATCTCCTTTCCCCTTTTCCCTTCTTCTGCTCTATTAGTCTTCCTTCTAAAAATAAGCTTTTAAACCACACTGTGAGATGGGATGCAGAATTTAACAGGAAAAAAAGAGAAATTAAATAATTTTTTTCATTGAATTCTATAATTCCTAGTAGGAATTGATCATAAAAAAGATGCTTCAAGAATATATTTTGAATGAAATTCATTTAGATATATATTATAAAACTTTAATAAAGAGGTTTTGTGGGATAGTTCAGGCTTTTGTGAAGTACTACAAATTTTTCATGATAATCTAAACACCATCCAATAATAGAAAAAATGTCACATCTATTATTTCCTCTCTTACTAAAGGCATTCATATACATGGACCATATAATTGATTTGTTATTTTTAATCCAATAAAATAGAAACTGCCTCTCATATATTGGCATATTTGCATGTACATATTCTGATACATCTTATTAAATATTTTAAGCATTTTCATTACCAATTCCATTTTATTGCTAAATTTTTATTTATAAAGTTATTTGTATATATAAACTATGATTATTGTGTTTTTTTCCTCTTCCTTTCCAAAATGTTTCTTGAATCTTTTTTTTATAAATTAGTCCCAGAAACTCTGAATTATTATAATGATAGTCCATAAAATAACTTTCTGCATTGAAGTAAATATCAGATGTCTGTAATGTAAGATCAGTAGTCATTTTTTCATGCAAGACAGTGGTACTTAAGCCCATCTCTTCCCTTTTTTTTCCTTAGGCTAGGATTGATTTTAGACCAGCAAATATTTCTGTTTTACTGTAAAATAGGCCTTCAGGATCACAGACAGTTACATTTACTGTGTAGATAAATCCTTTGAATCCAGGAAATGTTATATTATCTGACCTGAGTTTATGAGCTAATTAGAGCAAGAGGAGGAACTGATGGGCTACGTGTCTTGTCAATGGCAGGATTTCCAAGGTTTCCCTGTGTTTTCCACTGGGATCTTAAATCTCATGTATTCAGGCAGGAGTGTTATGAATAAGGATAAGCTCAACTGAGAAGAATAGCTTTGGAAACTAAAAGGAGAAGGAGAAAAGTCAAATATTTATGCATTGTTGTAACATGAACTCTTTGAAAATTAATTTACTCATTCAATGACTAAAAAATATCTTTTTATGTATTCTTAGTCCTTATATCTTCATAATGTGTTTATCTCACTTGATTCACTCTCTATTTAGTCCAAGGTCATCCATGAATTCAATTACATCTTAGTTAATAATCTACACTGCTTCTTTAAAAAAAAAATATGGGCATCATGGTCATGTACACCTGTAACTCCAATGACGGAGGAGGCTAAGGCAAGAGGATTGCAAGTTTGAATCCAGTCTCTGCAACTTACTGAAGCCCTTAAAAATCAACTTTATTGGTATCAGTGAACCATGTGTTACCATTTGAAGTAGTGCACAATAAATCTATTATTTTATTCATGTAGAACTCTTTTTTTCAGGTTTTTTAAAAATTTTATTGAGGAATTGAGTTGTTGTATAATCATAAATACATATGTAGTAACAATATGATATATCCCTGATCTTAATCCAGAATCACCCTCACATCACTCACACCCCAGTCTCTTGACTCTTCTATATTTCCCATAAAAGATATATATATATATATATATATAATATGTGTGTGTGTGCGTGTACGCGCATATGTATATGTATATGATTGTGCATTTTCCAGAATTAAATGATTTTATAAGTTTTATTTGGCTTCTCAAAGGAGTAAAGAATACGCTATATTATTGGCAATTTAGACATACTTACTGGTTCTGAAAAGCATTATATATCTGAGAAAGAAAAACTGGGGATTTCTAGTAACTGGACATTTTAATTATAAAATTGGTAGACGAGGGAAACTTTAAAAAATGGGCTCATTTGGAAAATCAACTAAAATGTGGTTAAGTATTAAGAAAATATATTTATTTCAAGTAAAATCATAGCATTCGATGTCCCTTCTGTTTGATGTTCTGGAGTGATGAGTAGAGCCTAGATTGGCAGGTGGCAGCACAGCAGGTGCTAAACAAACACAACACATTGTGCTCTTGCACTAAATACCACAAAGAAAACACCTTCTCCTACTTTCCATATGCATAGAAATGTATTGAACTATGGAATAACCCCTTAAATAAGTCCCTACATTTTAAATATGTACAAGTACATGTTTACATGCTTATATACACTAAAGAAGAGGTTTATTCTTTAATAAAATTACCACTATAAATTTGCTCAATTCTGTAGAAAATTTCCAAAAAGATTTTATACTAGTTAAGTAATTAATCATTGTAATTTTCCCTCAAAATTGTCATGCAGCATAAAATAATGCTTATACACACACACACACACACACATACACACACACACACACTCATACACACACAAAGTAAGAGTACTTAAATCTTCAAAGCACAGACACAGGATACATGATACATGAAAAATAAAAATCAGTTTTTATCATTGAAATCTATAGCTTCAAGTAGGAATTGGCCATACAAATATGTTGTAAGAATATATTTTCTTTTTAAAAAAATCAATTAACCCAGGAAAACAAATTACAAAATATAAATCTAATTCTTTTTATTCTGGAAATAGGACAAAAGTATCTGAGACAAAACTGATTGGTTTGGTGGAAAGTGTACTTAGGCTTATTATTTGATAGAAATTGTAATGCGAAGAATATATGCTCCATTTAATATGAATTTTCCTTCTTTGGCTAGAGGGATGCTTAGAAGGTAGTTCTTAACTTGTAAGTTCAAATATTTACATTGCAATTATCAGGGCAACCTCAGAAAAATCTATAACTTATTTCCATGGATTAATGGTGTAGTTTGCTTTGTTTAAGATATTGCTGGCAGTGCATGGGATTTAATGTCTCTGAAATGTAAGACACTTGTGGCATTTTAGTGCTTTTTACTGCTGCACATGTCACACATTTCCAGAAAGAAAGTGCCACAATGGCTGAAAGTGATGGAGCAAGAGTGAAAGCACATGATCACCATCCCAAAGAGAGTTAAGTTTCTTCTTCACTGACATTTAGACAATATGAACTTCAATATACTCCACGAGGGAAAAATGGCAATTTCTTGATTGATGAGGAGCTGGTGTGGTGGAAATAACTGTGCAAGCTCTGGCCAATAATCCCAATATAATTCTTTCACAGTTAATAAAACTTCAAAACTTGAGATGTTACAGAAAAGTAATTGTAGCATGATTCCTGAAAAACAGGAAGAACTTTATCAGACTTTATAGTAGGTACCTTTTTTGAAAACTCTTTTAATTGTGCCTTTAGTTTGTTTATATTTGTTGAAAATGAAATAACTCAAATTTCTTTACTCTTCAACAGTTTCACTATTAACTCATTCATTCCTTCTCTCCACTATCAATGGACTTTTTTTTATCCATAGACCTTAATATGCTAATATTATTTGTTGTTAATGATATCTTCATAAATTGAAAATACTAATAATAAAAAGCTAATGTTTCAATATTTCAGATTTCCCCCTTTAATCATTATTTGTGCAAGTAAGGTTATTGTATTTCATTGTGCTTCATTCCTCTTGTATTTTTAAAACAATAGGTATCAATTAAAAATTAAAGGCAACAGTACACATTCAAAAAATAATTTTCTCAGACACTGACTTCAACATAAATTTTACAAGTAATTACTACATTGTGGTCAATATTAAGGTAGATTTAAATTGTTTAAATTATTGGATTTCACTTTGAGAATATTCCCTAATTTTCACTTTTAAGATATTTTAGGGTTGGAGTGGTTGCTCAGTAGTTATGGCGCTTGCCTGGCATGTGTGAGTATGCAAGTTCAAATCCCAGAACCACTTACACAGTGAAGTCTTGGAGCAACAAAAGATACATGAAAACTAAATAAAGGAAAACGATTCTCTTTCTTTCTCTCTCTCTCTCACTGTCCCTCTCTGTTATAAAAAATGATATTTCAAATGTTGTAATCTAAGAGGTTTAGCACTTTGAATGCAATAATTACAAAAACAATTCCACTTAGAACCATCTATGAATGCTTATTAGTTATTGAATCCAGGTCAAAAATGCTACTTACCACAGTGGTATAGAAGAATATTATTGATTGCATCTCCATTATCATTAACTACAAGGCATTTAAAAAAATGTTCAATGAACAGAAAAGTAATATAAATAAAGCATGAGTTATTTTCCATGTATCTATTAATAGAAAAATTAAAAAACTGATTAATGACATTGTGAACATAACTTTGATGAATTAAATAAAATCTCCAATTAGTTAGATTCATTAGCTTACCAAAAGAAATTATCTAGTAAGTTGTAAAAAACATTGAAAAAAACCAGGAATATCTTCGAAGGATGTATTATGTGCAGTTGTCAGTTTTAAATTTCAATGGTAGAAGAGAGAGATTATAATCTGATTTGTGTATTTGGTCAGATCACTCTATTGATTTTGTACATGATAACACTCCACTTGACAGATGAAATTTTATTAATTTCATAATCTTGTTTAGAAAATATACATATGGAATATTAATTCCATTTTTTTATAAATGGCTGTATTCTTAACATGAGACAAATGAATTGCCACCCTACTTTGTAACTAAAGGCATTATATTTCAAGACTTAAAAATTCTATAATTGCCATCAAAATGATAATATGGAATTATTTATCATTCATTATTTTACAAGGCATAATCCTAAATTACCATGAGATAAGAGTGGGCCTCGAACATGAATAATTTACATATGTTAATGGAACAACTTTAGTGAAACTCACAGTGTTTAGATAGGTAAGAACCCCACTGTGAAATTATAATGCAAATGTAGCATAAAATGTGACATATAAGACTATACTTTCAGCATTAAAATATTTTGTGAATTTACTAGACTCTTCTAAAATCACTATCCTAAAGCATCTTTTATGAAGAATGGAAGTTTTTATTATAGAAGATTGATAAAAATTAATGGGTATTTTGGAATGTAGGGCATTATTCTGAGAAGCCTTGGTCTCAAATATAGGGGCCCAGAAAGACAGAGAGAAGGACATGCCTGTTTACACAGTAAAATTTAGGAATTTCTGTTCAAAATTTGTATATTTATCTTTCCATAAAATATACTTCCAAATAAACTATATGAACTAATCTTTCCTCAGACCTTCTTACATGTCCAGTACTTTGTTGGGCAATGTTTGTTCACCTAATGACATTACTTGGGATAGCCTCATTCTGGATCTTCTTTCCAAGAGCCAAAAGAATCCAAGGAATTCTCTTTTCTGTTACGTAACTTGTAAATATGGTCATACATTCTGTGATAGAATTGTGAGCCTACTTTCAATAGAGACCAGCCTAAAAGCTGTAATTAATGATAAATCCTGAAAATAAAATTCAATCATATTGTTTTTTGTTTTGTTCTTTGTTCTTAAAATGTATTATATTTAGTCTTAATAATCAAGAAGACTTTACTATTGATAACCCAGTGTGTGGCTGTATAAAAAAGATGGCCCATACAAATTAATGAGCAAAGAGCATTGAGAGAAGATAAATGCTTTCATTAGAAGCAAACAGAATTCTCTACTTTTAATTTTTCTTTTACCACTATAATTTGCACATTCGGTCTCTAAAAGATTTTAGGTTATAGATGATCCTGCTTGTTTTCTAAGTTCTAGAGAATTTTGAAATGATGATAATACAGAAAATTTTTAGCTCTTCTTTCAATGTGTTTTGGGTTACTCATAGTTTTCATTCATTTTTTTGGAACCTGAATTATATAACCATTTTCTTTGATGTATCCCATGTTTCCTTTTTTATTCATTTTTTTAATTGAGCAATTTATTTTTTGATCAACCATACAGGTTTTTAACAAAATAATATAAAATGTATATAGATTCTGAAGATTATATTCACCCCCAAGAGTGACCTCCCAATTTCCCATCCTTATCCCTCCCTTCCCCTTCCCACAATATCTCTAAAAAAAGTATTATGTTATATAACATTACACCTTTTCTGGATTTAATACATGATAATAGATCAACTTTCTCACTGGCCAGGGACTAGTCCCAACCTCCACAGATGAGTGGAGACAATCGACCTTTAGTTCTCTGGGTTATGCTGATTTTACTCAGCATAATTTCTTCCATAGCCATCCATTTACCTTCAAAAACTGCAATATCATTGTTTCTAATTGCTGTGTAAAATTCCATGTTATAAATGTACCACAGGTTTTGGATCCATTCATCCAGTGAGGTACATCTGGGTTGTTTCCATAGTCTAGCAATAGTAAATTAAGCTGCTATAAACATAGATATTGCTGTGTCACTATAACGTGCTGATTCTAAGTCCCCTGGAAAGATTCCCAGGAGTGGAATAGCAGGGTCGTATGGTGGGCTCATCCCTAGTTTTTTGAGGATTCTCCACACTGCTTTCCAGAGGGGCTGTACCAGTCTGCAGCTCCACCAACAGTGTGTTAGTGTGTCTATCTCTCCACAGGCCATACAGCATCTATTATTGTTTATTTTCTTCATCTTTGCCATTCTGACTGGCATGAGGTGATATCTTACTGTAGTTTTCATTTTCATTTCTCTGATTACTAGTGATTTAGAGCACTTTCTCATGTATTCATTGGCTTCTGCAATGTTGCCTGTTGAGAAGTTTCTATTTATCACTTTGGCCCACTTATTAATTTGATTGTTTGAGTTTTGAGATTTTTGAGGCTATGGTAGGTTCTGGATATGAGGACCCTGTCAGAGGAATCATAGCCCATGATTCTCTCCATTTCAGTAGGAAACCTCTTGACTCTTTTGATTGTTTCCTTGGCAGTACAAAAGCTTTTTAGCTTTATGGCATCCCATTCACTGATTTTTGACTTTACTTCCTTCACTTGAGGAGACATGCTGAGAAAGTCTTTGCCTACTCCCAAATGCTGAAGTTTTGGACCTAATTTGTCTTCCATCAGTTGCAAGGTAGCTGGTTTAATTCCTACCTCCTTGATCCATTTTGATTTGATTCTCGTGCAAGGAGAAAGATATGGGTCTAATTTCAACTGTCTGCAAGTGGCTGTCCAGTTTGTCCAGCACCATTTGTTGAAGAGGCTGATTCCCCCCCACATGTAACATTTTGTCCCCCTTTGTCGAAAATCACATGTTTAAAGATTTGAGGGATTTTTTCAGGGTCTTCTATTTTATTCCATTGGTCTTCTTTCCCATCTTGATACCAGTACCATGCTGTCTTTGTTACTATGGCTTTATAGTATAGTTTTAAATCTGGTCTGGCAAAACTGCCTGTTTGATCTTTCTTGCTTAGTAGTGTTTTGGCAATTCTAGGTTTCTTATTGTTCCAAATGAATTTGAGAATTTTTTTTCTATGCCTGTAAAGAACGACATGGGTATCTTTATAAGGATAGCATTAAATTTATATAAAGCTTTTGGTAGAATGGCCATTTTTATTATATTAATTCTGCCTAACCAAGAGCATGGGACATCTTTCCATTGTTTTAGGTCATCTTGGATTTCATTCTTCAATGACCGATAATTTTCATTGTAGAGATCTTTAATTTTCCTTGTAAGATTAATTCCCAAATACTTTTTTTTGAAGATATTTTGAATGGGATTGATTTCCTGATTTTTTCATTAATCCTATCATTTTTAGTGTATAGGGAAGCTACTGATTTATGGGTGTTGATCTTGTATCCTGCCACTTTTCTTAGTCTGTTTATAAGTTCAAGCAGTTTACTGAGTTTTTTGGATCTTCCAGATACAGGATCATGTCATCAGCAAAAAGAGAGAGTTTGACTCCCTCTCTTCCTATTTTTATCCCTTTGATTTCTTTCTCTTGCCTAATTGCTCCAGCTAGGGTCTTAAGAACAATGTTGAATAGAAGTGATGAGAGCGGACAGCCTTGTCTTGTTCCCAATTTTAGTGGAAATGCTTTCAGCTTTTCTCCATTTTATACTAGCTGAGGGTTTAGCATATATAGCCTTTACATAGTTCAGAAATGATCCTTTGAACCCTATCTTCTCTAGAGTTTTGAACATAAAAGAGTGCTGGATTTTATCAAAGTCCTTTTCTGCATCCATTGAGATGATCATACGGTTTTCCTCCTTGATTCTGTTTAAGTGGTGAATTACGTTAATTGTTTTGTGTATGTTGAACCAGCCCTGCATTTCTGGGATGAAGCCCACTTCATGATGGATTGTCTTCTTTCTAAGTTTTTGAATACACTTCGCTAGTACTTTATTAAGAATTTTTGCATCCAAGTTCATAAGGGATATTGGTCTGTAGTTTTCTTTCTTTTTTTTTTTTATGTATCCTTGTTGGATTTTGGTATCAGAGCTATGGTTGCTTCATGAAATGTGGATGGGAGCATTCCCTCCTTTTCAATTTCTTGATATAACTTAATAAGGAGAGGTGTTCATTCCTCCTCAAAAGTATGGTAAAAATCAGAAAGGAAGCCATCAGGTCCTGGGCTTTTCCTCTTTGGTAGACTTTTAATTGTGATATGGATTTCAGGGCCTGTGATTGGGCTATTTAGGAAATCCATATCATCCTGAGTCAATTTAGGGATTTTGTATGTGTCAAGAAATTTATCCATTTCCTCCAAATAATCAGTTTTGTAGGAGTATAGGTTTTCAAAATATGATCTTATAATTTGTTGGATTTCCATGGGGTCAGTGGTGATCACTCCCTTTTCATGGGAGATTTTATTGATTTGCTTCATTTCTCTCCTTCTTTTGGTTAGATTCGCTAGGATCCTATCTATCTTGTTAATTTTTCAAAGTACCAGCTCTTGTTTCATCAATTCTTTTTGTTTTGTTGTTGTTGTTGTTGTTCTTAATTCATTGATTTCATCTCTGATCTTGATTATTTCCTGTCTTCTGCTGGCTTTGGGGTTAGATTGGTCTTCCTTTTGAAGGGCTTTGAGATGAAGCATAAGCTTATTTATTTGGGATCTCTATTCATTTTTAATGTGGGCAGTCAGTGCTATAAATTTTCCCCTTAGGAAAGCTTTCATGCTGTCCCAGAGGTTTCGATATGTTTTGTCTTCATTTTCATTCTCTTCCAAGAATTTTTGGATTACTTCTGTCATGTCTTCTTGGATCCATTCTTCATTTAATAGAGTATTATTCCAACTCCATGAATAAGTGTGTTTTCTGTTATGATTATTATTGTTCATCACTAGGGTCATAGCATTGTGGTCTGAAAGGATACAGAGAATAATGTCTACTTTTTTATTTTTGTTTAGATTATCTTTATGAACCAAAATATGATCTATTTTGGAAAAGGAACCATGTGCTACAGAGAAGAAGGTGTATTCTGCTAACTTGGGATGGAAAATTCTATGTAAGTCTATTAAGTCCATTTGATTTATGGAGTTATTTAGGCTGGTGATTTGTTTATTGGTTTTTTGTTTTGATGATCTGTCTAATGGTGACAGTGGAGTGTTGAAGTCCCCCAGTTATTATTGTGTTGTAATCCACAAGTAGTTTGATGTCATAAAGTAATTTATTCACGTAGTTAGGTGCACTGTTGTTTGGAGAGTAAATATAAACTATGGTTATTTCCTCCTGTTGAAGGGTTCATTTTAGTATTAAGTAGTGGCCTTCTTTATCTCTTCTGATTGATTTATGTTTGAAATTTATTTTGTCGGATATAGGTATAGGGGCACCTGCTTGTTTTCTTGTGCCATCAGCATGGTAGAATTTTTTCCATCCTTTCACCCTTAATCTCTGGATGTCTTTGCCTGTTAGGTGAGTTTCTTGTAAACAGCATATGGTTGGATTTTGTTTTTGTTTCTGTTTTTTTTTTTTTTTGTTGTTGTTGTTGTTTTTAGAGAGAGGGACAGTGAGAGAGACAGAGAAAGAGAGAAACAACTTCGTTTAGTTTTACACATGGCCTTAGTTGCTCTAGCACTTAGTTGTGTACATGGTTATGGGGTTTGAACCCGGGTCCTGGTTCTTGCCAGGCAAGCACCAAAACTGCTGAGCTCCAGACTGTATTTTGTTTTTTGATCCAATCTGCAAGTCTGTGTCTTTTGATTGGTGCATTTAGACCATTCACATTCAGTGTTAATATAGAAGTGTATAATTGATTCGTAGTCATTGTGTCTTATTTCACTAGTTTTGTGGTTGCCTTGGTTAGTTCTGGCTGGGTGATACTTTTACTGAATTTCTTCCATTTGTGGGTTTTGGGTATCAATTACTTGTTCTTCTGTCTGGAGTGTTTCTTTGAGAATTCTTTGTAGGGCAGGTTTTCTGTTGATGAATTCTACCAGTTTTGTTTTATCATGAAAAGTTCTTATTTCTCCATCTAATTTGAAGCTAAGTTTTGCTGGGAATAGAGTTCTTGGATGCATGTTGTGGTCATTTAGACGTTGAAAGATATCATTCAAAGACTTTCTTGCTTCCAGCATTTGGGTTGAAAAGTCACATACAATTCTTACTGGCTTTCCTCTGAATGTGATTTGGCGTTTCTCCCTTGCTGCTTTTAATATAGTTTCCTTGGTATCCCTGTTGTACCTTTTGAACGTGATGTGTCTTGGTGAGTTTCTCTTTTAATTAGGCCTATTGGGTGTCCTGGAAGCTTCTTGGATGAGCATGTCTGATTCTATTTTTATGTGAGAATAATTTTCATTCATTCACAATTTCTTTGAAAATATGCCTCATACCATTGGTGTGTGTCTCAATTTCTTCCTGTATTCCAATTACTCTCAGATTGTTTCTTCTCATTTCATCCCAGATATTTTTAAAATTCTGGTCATGATCTCTTAATTGTTTTTCTTTTTTAATGTCGGTGAGCTCTAGCTTGATCAATCTGTCATCATTGTCAGATGTTCTTTCTTCAATAGCAGAGGTTCTATTTTCTACTGAAGTTAGTCTATTATTAAATTCTTGCATGGTCCCTCTCATGTCATTGACTGCAGATTTTAGGTCTGAAACTTCCTTTTTGAGGGAATCGATTTCTTTAATGATCGAGTTTCTCAACTCTTGAGTGTTCTCATTTATTCTCTTCATTATTTCTTCTTTTAATTCATTGTTCCTTTTTGTTATCAGCTCATTGATATATTGTTCTAGATTTTCATCCTGGTCCCTGCCATAGCCCCCTTACTAGGGGAGTTTGGGATTGATGTGAACCTCTTCAAGTTTGATTTCTCATGTCTGAAGAGATTCTTCTCTCTTATTTGACCGGTGAAGCCTTTGTGGAAGCAATACAAATTTGGTTCTTTTTCCTGTCTCCTGCCTCAAGGACTAAGCTGTTGGATGGGAAATCCGTCCAGACCCTTACTTGAAATGGGGTTTTGTCAGGAAAGTTGGTTTCAAAAGACTACCCCCTTTACTCTGAACTGTTTGTTACCCTTACAGATTTCCAACCCCTCATGCGCTAGTAGCAATTTGTCAATATGTACACTCAAAGCTTACAACAAAACAGTAGTAAATTAGTTATTTAGAACAGACTATAATAGAATTTGAATTCAGCCTAATCGTTATGCAGCCTTAATAATGGGGGGTTGAAGAGAGGTAACTAATTGGGAGTCAGAGAGGGGGGGTACTGCTGGTGAAATTAAGAGAGGAGATTATATAGACCAATTAGGTACAGTGAGAAGTTGGAGGAGGTAAAAATTTGCTGTAGAAAGAAAAAGAAATTGCTAAAAAGAAAAAAATTTGAAAAGAAAAGAAAATTTTAAAAAATACTAAATTTAAAATAAAGGAGAAAAGAAGAAAGTAAAAATGAAAATACAGATCCAAAGGGAAGCTAGGATAGCTGTGGCCTAATATAGGAAGAGTAAAAGTGTTATTACTAAAATTTGGGCGATCATTTAAGGAAAGAAGTTCTCCCTATGAATTATGCTTTTTAGGCATAATATATTTCAAATACTATATTCACTGACCAGAATCCTTCTTCTCAAGGATAAGGACAAGGATAGACAGGATGGGATAAGAGGGAATAAGAGAGACAATAAATAGGGAAAATGAAAAAGAGAAAGAAACCTAAAAACAGGCTATCAAAACAGGAAGAAATATTTATTATTTTTAATTTCTTCCTAAAAGAAGAAAGAAAAAAGAAAAAAAAAAAAGCGGAAGAATAGGGGTTAACCGCCCCTAGAAGTTAACAGGGCAGGGAAACAAAAACAATTAATGTTTTTATATATCAAAGAACCAGTAAACTTCTCCAGTTATTGCATTATACATATCTAGAACATGCAAGCAACAACAGCAGAAAAAAAATTAAAAAAAAATCTTAATAGTAAAAACTTGGAAGTATAGTTAGTAAGAGTTTATCTGGCCCTTTTGGGAGGAGATCTTCACTTTCTGGCTGAGTATGAAAGGCTGGGTCACTCATTTGGGGCTTTCAGGGGATCTGAAAATCAGAAGTCTTATGTTTTCAAAGCTGCATCAGCTGGTGTTTACCACAACTGACTCCTGTGACTTTAGAACTGGGGCAAGAAGATCCATGGGCTTAACAGGAAATGTCCTTCTGTCTATGGTGGAAGTGGTTAGCACTGAGCAATATTCCCTATTATTCCACTAACCCAAACCCCTTATGTGAAAAGGATTCTGGGCTTGATCCAAACCTCCTCCTGATTCAGCCTGTGGTCTGTGGCCAACTCCAGATGCAGTTTTAAGAGCCTGCTTTGCAGGCTAAGACCTAAGGAGGGCTGGCCCCAATAGGTCGGGGAGTATAGAATCCTCCAAGGGGTTTAAAGATGGATGCTCGGCTCCCATGCCCTCGCAGCTCCCACACCTGCTTCCGCAGCGCAACCTGCTTCTCTGTGCTTGTCTGCGGCAGCTTCCAGACACTGATCTCACCTCCAGAGAATAAGCACAGGAAGTGACTTTGCAAAACCGCTTTCTTTAAAGCACTGGGGGTTATCTGTGCTAATGTGTTAGTAGTCTGTTGGTCCCCTCCCCTCGTCTCAGGCGGAATGTAAGCAGGGAAAAGCAGCTGCGGTCCCAGTCTGGACGGAAGAGAAAAAAAATCCACTGGTTTCTCCCAAGTCACTGCTCCCCAAACAAATTGAGCAAATTAGGACTGTGGTTTCAAGATGCTAGTCCCCCAAACGCACCTCAAAATACTGGAGAAAAGCTGGAGATTTCCCGTTAAGTCTCGGAGCCGCAGGGAAGCTTTTTCTCTTCATATCGCCATCTTGATAATCCCCCAATTCAATCACATTGTGATGGGGAGTTATTGTTTTTGAGTTCAGGCTCTGAGGAAAGGTGAAATGTTTGCAAACAAAGTGATGTTTGTATGACATTGCCAATGTAAATAAACTATGTGGCATGTGTGTATATATCTATAAGTGTGTGCATATATATATGTTTATATATGTGTGTATATGTATATATATATATGTACATACATACACAATGGAGTTGTACTCTGCTGTTAGAGAAAATGATATCATGGGATTTGCTGCAAAATGAATGGAAATGGAAAAAATTATGCTGAGTGAAATATCCCAAACATGGCGACTTAGGGGCTGAATGTTTTCTATCATCTGTGGAAGCTAGAGTAAAACCTTAGGATGAAAGTTAGCTAAGTTTAAATAATAAACTCACCATAGTTGAAATTTCACTTAAGTTGAGGGAACATTAGCTATGAAGGTGGGGGGAGAAGGGAGGCAGGCAGGAAGGGAGGGATGGATGAGGGGGTTACCAATACAACTGGGAACACTCTATTCCCATAAAAAGCCTCAATATACACATGCAGGTGGAAAAATTCAGAAACTTTAAAAATCAGTATACATGTATATGCTCATTTTCAATGATAGCTTGGGGGTATTATAAAGATCTGGGAATGGATGAAGGCAGGGGGAGATCCTTGAATAAGATCAACCTTAACTTACTATGTCAATACCCACATGTGCATGAATATGTAACAATTCCCTCCAATATGTAAAACTATGTCAAACAAAAAAATAGTTAAAATGGCATTTATATATTTATCAAAATTAAATATTCTAAAATCATCCAGTTACAAAGATAAAAGGTATGTAAGTGAATTTTTCATCATTGTGACCAAAATATCTGACAAGAACAACTTAAAGAAGTAAAGATTTATTTTGGCTCACAGTTTCAGAGGTCTCAGTCAACGTTGGCTGAACCCATTACAGAAACATCGTTTCAGAATAGCATGGCTGAGGAAAGATGCTTAGCTAATAGCAGTCAGGAAGCAGAGGGTAATGGACCACTAGTGACTTACTTCCTTCATCTGGGTTCCCCTCTCCAGTAGTCCTTTTAATCATCAATATACTAATGCACCAATGAGTTCAGAGACCTCATGATCCAACCACTTCCTAACAGCCCCACTTCTGAATCTTGCTGCATTGGGGATCATCTTTCAATATGTGATTATTTTCAGGGACAATCCAGATCAAACCATAACATAAGATTTTTCTATATTCATATTGAGAAGATGCAAAGAAATATTAAATACATATTGCTACTGGAAAGGAAATGTACTTCTAAATATTATATAAAGGTCATAATATGGAATTCATCCATATTACTAATATAATTGTATAATATTTGCTTTATTTTAATTTATAAGCCCAATATATATTTTATAGCTTAAGTTTATTCTAAAATTAGTTTTTGTGCAAGATTTTGATCCTGGTTATCACATCTAAATTTGACATATGGAGTCACAGAGACCTATGGTAATATTTGCCTCTCTAAGATTATTTATATGATATTATTCTAAAAATAAATGCATTTTAAAAGATGTTCACTGAGCAGAAAAGTAACACAAATAAAGCTTGAGTTATTTCCCATGTATCTATTAATGGAAAAATAAAAACTAATTAGTGATATTATGAACATAACTTTAATGAAGTTAGTATTAAATAAAATTTCCAATTATTTACATTTCATTTGCTTTCCAGAAGAAATTTTCTTGTGAGTTGTAAAAAATGTTGAAAAAAAATTGAATACCTTTGAAGGATGTATTATGTGGCAGTTGTCATTTTCAAATTTCAATGGTAGAAGAAAGAGAGTATGATATAATTTGTGTTTGATCTGATCACTCTATTGATCAAGACTTTTTGTAATTAAAATTTTCACCATTATTGTACAGATAAAGGCTCCCTTTAAGTAAATTCTGAAGCTATAATTTCTGATGATTATACCACAAAGTGTTAGGGATGAGTTGATACTGTTATATAAATTAAAATTTTTATTTTTTTCAGATGAAGTTGAAAATGAATGCCCAAAATGAGGCATTTTATTTTCAGTGCAAGTGGTCATTAAAGGCTACAAGTCAGAATGTTAGCAGCTAGTATATCCTAATAGCTGTATTGAAATATTGACTGGAAATTGCACATTACCACAATCTGCATAGAACACAAAATAAACAAATTACTTTATTTAAGCACATTTGTATCCTAATATAAATAAGCATATTTCTCCAATACGTAGTTTATCAAATTTATTCTGGTACAGTAAGTTTATTTAAAGATTTACACACTTTAAATTTCATCTCAGAAGTTCAAGGAACAAGTCCCACCAAGACATTGTAAATTGTGCAGACAGCTGTGCTACTTAGCTCTACACTTTCCCTATTTTGTGTCATTGTATTTTATATTCACTTCAAAGTAAGGGTGTGTGTTTGTCCTTTACAGCTTTTGCAAATATCTTGTTAATAAATGTTTTAATAATAATTGATGAATTATATTCTCCCAAGGCATGAAATTACAGTATGCTTACTTGCTACTCTATTTTAAATTATATTTATCTCAGGAGTCTCTCTAATATAGGACAGCAGGGAAGCAAATTATAACATAAGTTTGAAAGTATATTTTTCTTACCAAAGACATATTCTATTTTTAACCCACAGGAAAGCATGCAGGATGCTTCTGAATTAAGTAAACAATAATTCGGAAACTACTTTAATTTTGCTCCTTTAAGAAAGTAACATATTTGATTAGGATGGAAGGTACAAATATGTAAATTTTCTGGGCAATCAGTATTTATTTTCATTAATATTTTTGTTAATAAAAATTTGAAAATTTATTTTATTTACATACTTTACATTTTATGTGACAATAAAGAGTCCAATCAAAATACATAGTATTTGTGGAGTAGTATAGTAAAAAATATTTTACCCAAAGAGAGTTCTGAACTTTGATTTTATTTTCTGAGAGATAAATGTTGAATTGTTGGAATATCCTGATTTATAAAAACAAGAAAAATACATTGTGTTAAAAACATGAGAAAAATTAAATGAACATCAGTGATTTTACCATTAAAACAAAAATTATGCAATAATTTCATTAATATAACTCAAGTAGACATTCTCATAACTAAGAATAAGGAGGCTTCATTAGATTTCTAGCACAAAATTTAATCACTATGTAAAAATAACCATTATATTAAAGATATTAGTATATTGGACAAAAATCTGTGCATATACTATCCAAAATTGATTATGTACTTAATTAATATAACATTTTATAAGAATAAAAATTTAAAATTTCCCAAGAAGACATCAAAAGCAAAACACAAAATAACTCCTGAATGAATTGATGAGTTCATTACCTGATAAAAATATCTAGGAAAATATATGAACTCAGATCTGTGACAGGTTCAATAGCAGAAACTTTATCAGACTCACATGAATTGAAATTCTAGAATAAAGAACATTGAACTGAAAACCGAATCCCTTCATTTAGAGAGTGAATGGAGACTGATGAATGGAGACTCTGTGGCAGGTGGCCAAAATTCAAAGACAAAAAATTATGACAACAGGGGCTGGAGCAGTAGCTCAGTGGTATCATGCTTGCCTGGCATGAGTGCGGACCTGGGGTTCAAGCACCAAGACCACATATACAACTAAATATTGGAGCAATGAAAACCAGATGAAAAACTAAGTAAAATTGGTTCTCTCTCTCTCTCTCTCAAAAAAAAAAAAAAGACTATAAAAATGACTCTGTATACGTATCCTTAACTAGTACTTGCTATATTCAAGTCTTATTTAATGGGCTTTTCTATATGTGAAGTGAGTGGAAGATAATAAAGGCTAAAGTTTAGGTAGCACTTACGCTGCCTTCAGGCATGACTCAAAATGCTTTAAAATGGTTAATTCATATACTCTTTACAATGAACTTATATTTTTATAAATCTTTCAATTTTGATATTTTTTCTATTTCCCTAAACCACAAATGATGTCTTGGAAACACATTCTGAACCACTGCTGAAACCTAAAAACAAATTTATCATAACAAATACTTAGTTCTGTCATGTCTTTTAGTTTCTAACACCTTTTACTTCTGCTCTAAACTTCAAGTTCCAGCCAGGGTCTCCCAAGACCATCCAGCAGTATGATAATTCATTAAGATTGACATAACTCACTGAAAGCATGAGAGCAGAGCCCAGAAGTGTTCCAAATGTGAAACTACCTGCATTACTCTTCCAGGGGAAGTTTGGACAGCACAAACTACTTCCAGAAAATGAACGAGAGCAAACATGCAGGGAGCATGGCCTATGAAGGAAGATCACCTAGTCTTTATGTTCAGAGTTTTTATTGAGGTTTGATTTTATAGACACAGCTGATCCACATGTGGCTGACCTTAAATTAACCTTGAGCCCCTCCAGAGATCAAGATGAAACTTTGTGGCCTACATATATCACCATTAATTTATTAGAATAGTTTATCAGCCACAACCCAGTGTCTCAGGTACACAAATAGTTACTGAATCTGTCAGGTTCAGATCTGCCTGCATTCATATATTTTCCTAGATATCTTCCTATGGTAATGAACCAAACCTGAGCTTCTTCAATAATTATTTTCTGTCTTGTGTTGACATAGTCTCAGGAAAAATTTAGCTTTTACTCTTGAAAAAATGATATAGTGCTTTAATCTATAATTGATACACAGATTATCTCTAATGTATTAACATTTTTAATATACTTGATAATCTACATGCAATGATTAAATTTAGTACCTAGAAACCTAATAGGGCTCTTTCGTTCTTATTAAGATATATCTGTTCATTTTTACTTAGAAATAGTTATTTGCATTGCTGTTTTAATGATAAAATCATTAATGTATAATAATATTTTTCAGGTTTTTAGAAGTTATTTTTATTTTTGTTGTAAATTCTATTTATGTATTTACCATCTATTAAAATTTTAATTGCATTAATCTGGATAATAAATAAAATGCCATGTATCAATATGTTTTCTACCTTCTTATGAAGTTATTTTAAACTTTCTTTGTTATTCCTTAAATAATTTGGGCATATGAATTTCAATAGATTAATTTTTATATAATCATTTTATCACTTAATATATGTGATGATATTCTTTTAATAAATATCTGAAATGATTTGCTTATGCTTTATGTTAACAGATCATTAAGAAAAATATTCTCAGGTGGGAAAATAATTATCTTTTAGGTATTTAATAATTAATTATTAAATGACTGTCATAACTTGGTTTATATTTTGTTTTGTCAGTAATAAAACAGTCTTCAAACATATTCACATAAATATATTTTGTTGCATTTGCTAAAGTATCTATTCTAGAGTAACATTGACTTAAACTGTTTTTGTAAAGAGTCAAAGAGTAAATATTTTCAGCCACTGGTCTTTATGGTCTCTATTACAACTAATTAACTTTGCTCTTATGGTACAAAAATAGTCAGAAAAAAATTTGAATAAGTGGATATGCAGTAACTAAATAAATTTCATTTTAAAAATAGGTGACCAGCGCATGGAGCACAATTTGTAAAATCTTATTCTGAGGTATATTTATATACATATATGTGTATATAAGTATAAATATATGCAAAATCAATAGGCAAGTTGAATTTAACTCACATGATAGCAAACTATAATAAACTGCACCATTTGAATCGATGGAATTTAATATTCACGTCATGACATTATCACATCAAAAAATTATAGACATTAATATGCACTTATGTAAGCCAAGGATAATAAAGTGTTTTGTTTCATTTGTGGTTTGCTCTATGTTTTATTTTGTTTATATGCAAATGCAAGAGTAGAGAAAAGAAGATTGAAAAATAAATGAAGCTCTTTAGGGGCATGTGGAAAAATATCAAAAAATAACATAAATGTAATTGGAGTTCCAAATAGAAAAGATACAGAAAATTAATAAATTCAAAGTTGGTCATCTGAAAATATTAGAATAATAAATAATCTGCTAACTCATCTTCTCAATTAAAAGAAATCGAGAAAGCATAAATTACCAATTTCTACTGAAAGGATGGATATCATTATAAACAATATAAGCATCAAAGGAATTAAAGGTAAATTTAACAACAGCTTTACATTAATAGATTTGAACACCTAATACAATAAATAAATATCTTGAAAAATAGAAGAATCAACAATGACCTGAAATGAAACAACTTTAAAGAGTATAACAATTAATTTAGTTGTTTGCTATGAAATATTCTTCCTGAAGACATCTCCAGAGTAAAAACATTTTTATGGTGAATATAATTAAGTTTCAAATGACAAAAAACAATGTTCTTATATAACTGCTTTTATAAAAGGCCACCGTCACCATGGTTTAAGTGGTCCCTAGATACGGCTTGCATTATCTACAAACCTTGGCAGCCTTTGTATGGTTTGCTTCTTTAGGCATTCAGAACACAAGTTACAGGGACATAGAGTCTTCTACTGTTATTTAAGAGGAAAGAGTGAGAAGCCAGGGTGAAAATTCTAGCAAGCAACCCCTTACAGGGTGATATACGGAGCTGTGAGAGTAAAATAAAAGCTGGTTTGGAGACTCCAATAAGAAAGAGAAATCAGGAATTTGGGCAATTTTCCTGTCCCTTCCTTTTGTAATGGGAATATTTGCCCTTTGCCTGTCACACCACTGTATCTTGGAAGTATATAACCTGTGTTTCTTCATTTCTCACAAAGGATCACAGCTAAAAGTTAACCTTGAGTCCCAGAGGAGACTTTGGACTTGGATATTAAAGCAATAGTCTAGTTGTTAAGAACTTTAGTCTCTCAAAGATGGAATGAATGCACTTAGCACAGTGTGATGGACAGGAACCAACCTTGGTACCAGCTCCAAGTTTGGCACTATTGGAGGTGATGGAACTTTTAGAAGGAGGAGCCCAGTGGGAGATCTTTGGATCACTGGGGAGCCTGCTCATGATAGGAATTATGAAACCACATTCTCCTTCTTCACTCTCTGACCTTGAGGTAAGGAGTTTTGCTCTGCTGCGTGCTTCTGCTATGATATTCTGCTCTGCTCCAAACCCAAAAGCAAAGGGGAAAATTGAAAATAGACTATACTTGTAAAACTGTGCATCAAAATAATCTCTAAGATCATTTTCTAGTAATTATCATAGTAATGGAAAGTTGGCTAAAATACATGGTAAGATACATTATCCCAGTTCCAATTAATGTTTAAAAATGGGTGTATTGGGACTGGTAGGCCAAGGGAAAACACAGATAGGCACAGGGAGAGCTAGCAACTGGGTTATAAACAAAAATATGTGTTTCTAGAAAATAAAGAGAATTACTATAAGGATTAGACAGTGGCAGAGCTGGGTGCAGAGATCTTCAATAGATAAGAAGCTTCCCTCTCAACAAGCCAGAACAAATTCTCCTTTGATTTGAAGATAAATACTTGCTGCTGTCCAACAAAATCACAATGTGAGCAAAAAATAAGCTGAGACCTGGTGATCTGAGGTGAGGAAGGATAAAGTCCTGGGACTCTCTAGAGTAGAGATAAAGAAGAGGGGAAACCAACCAGCTTTGTTTGTACTTACTGGGTGGGAGACTAGAAATCCCTACAACTTACCTTGGGATGTCATATTTCAACCTCTTTTTCCCTAGTTGTCTTGTTCTGGGTGTGCTTTGTGTTTGAATACCCAAGAACAAACAGCATCTTAGGCTTACTTTTCACCGGTGGATGTGGGTTCCTTTTGTCAGTTATGGACACAGGAGTGAGATTGTCATACAAACTTAGGAGAAGCTTTGTGAGGTGTCCTGATCCACGGCTGGTAGTCCATCAATGTGTAGAGCACAGAAGACTGAAGAGTGATATCATTTAAAATTGGTGGACTGATCTCTGGGATAAGAAGCTTGACTGACAGTATATAGAACTGGAACAGATCAGGGTCAAGTGGCACGTATTGGCCCCACTACCACATACAGCAATACCTGCACCAACTCCTTCGTTACCCCAAGTGTCTAGAGTACAGCCTAACATGTCCCACAAACCTTACCCAAGTGCACAGACTAAGACTCTCAGAACCAAGTATTCCACACAATCCAGTGTGGTCTACAAGCAATTTTGGTGAGAGGGCTGACCCACAGCCATGCCAAACTCACAACACCACCCTGCCACAATAGCAAAGAAATTTTGAGGATAAATTCTATTCAGAATTAGAAAACTCTCCACCCTACCCTGACAGATGCTGCCAGGCAAGAAGAGGGCAGAGCTCAGCATGCAGAATCCCATAACAAGTGTGGCTGGTGTGAGTCAGAGCTGAGTACAAACAGGCAGCATGATATTTGTGTCACACAAACACTCTCATAGCTGGGAGATATTAAAAGCAAAAACCTTGGAAAGAAATGTCCTCGTCTTAAAAACCTCAGAGAGTACAGAGCCAGATCTCCCTCTGACTGTTATTGCACAGTCTGATATAAACTGATAAAACACAATAGGTGTTTTATCTGAATTCTAATTATTCTGTGTTGATTAATAGGATCCTCTGCTGATAGACTTGCTCTCTCATCTCCATTCCCTTTTCCTTTGGTTTATTCTTTCTTTTCTCTCCTTGTTTTCTCTTCTACATTTGTTTGCTCACACTTTTTATTCTTTTTACTCTTTCTCTTCCCTTTATTTTATTTCTTTTTCCAAATCATTTTAATATACTGTGATTGGGACTGGAGCAGTGGCTCAGTGGTTATGGCGCTTGCCTGGCATGCATGAGTACATGAGTTCAAACCCCAGCAGCACATACACAACAAAGTCTTGGACATGGGGCTGGAGCAGTGGCAAGCACGAGGACCCGGGTTCAGACCCCAGCACCACATACACGGCTAAGTGTTGGAGCAACTGAGGCCATGTGAAAACTAAATAAAGTTGTTTCTCTCTTTCTCTGTTTCTCTCACTGTCCCTCTCTCTTTAAAAAAAAAAAGTCTTGGAGAAGCAAAAGCCACATGAAAAGTAAATAAAATTGATTATCTCTCTCTCTCTCTCTCTCTCTCTCTCACACACACACACACACACACACACACTGCCCCACTCTCTTTTAAAAAAAATACTATAATTAAAGATTAATCTTTCCAGCCTACTCTATCTCTCACCATTTTTGTGTGGGTAATGTGGTTATGGAGATTAGTAGCAATAACTTTTATAGCATATGTTGATATATGGTTTGCTCTTAATTGCCACTGTTAATGACTGTTACTCATCAAAACATCAATGTCATTCTTCACAGAACAAGAAAAAGAGAGTCCTAAAGTTCACATGGAAGTATAAAAGACACAGAATAGCCAAAGTAAATCTGAGCAATGAGAGCAATAATAAAGGTATCACGGTACCTGATTTCAAATTGTGCTACAGAGCTATAGAAAAACCTCTTTAGTACTAGTATAAAAACAAACATGTAGACCAATGGAATAGAATAGAAGACACAGAGACAAACCCACACAGATAATGTCACTCAATCTTCAACAAAAATGCAAAAGCAAATGGGGGAGGAAAGAGCCTTTTAATAAAGGTGGAAAAACTTAACTTGTTATCAGTATGTAAAAGATTAAAACTAGATCTCTCTCACATTTCACAAATGTTTGTTAAAAGTGGATCAAAGGTCTCAGAATTAGACCAGAAACTGCAATTGTTAGAAGAAAATATAGAATCCACATTCTGACTTATAGGCACAGGTAACATCTTCTTCAATAACATCACTCATGCTCAGGAAATAATACCTAAAATTAGTAAATGATATGGCATTAAATTGAAGATTCTGCATAACAAGGTGAACAATTAAGAATGTGAAGATTGAGCTGAGAGAAAGGGTGGAAATCTTGCCCAGAGTATTAATCTATCCAGAATACATAACAAACTAGAAAACAACACCAAAATGAAAAATAATTTAATCAATAAATGGACAAATGAACTAAACTGATATTCATCAAAGGAAGAGATGTATTTATCAAATATAAATGGTGAAAAAATATGTGAAAATCATATTTAAAATCTGTACCAATTGCAGAGATGCAAATCAAAAACTACATTGAGATTTCGTTGTTCTTCAATTAGAATGGCAATCATCAATAATATAAATAAAAACTAATGTTGATGAGAATGTGGGTGGGGGAAAAGGAACACTTTTACAGTGTTAATGGGGTTATAACTTAGTGTAACCTCTATGAAAATTAATATGTCAATTCCTAAAAATACTGGGAATAAAAACTCTATTGTCCTACCTATACCAGTCTTAATTATTTATCTTAAAGATTTAAAGTCACCATATTATAGCAATGCATGCAACCAATGTTTATAATAGCAACATGTATAATAGTAAAGTTAAGAAGTCAGTCTAGGTGCCCATCAACAAATAATTAAAGAAAATGTGGTATATACACAATGGCATTTATTCAACTATAAACAAGAATGAAATTATATAATTTTATAGAAAAAGGGACTAAACTGAAGCACTATGCTAAGAGAAATACCATATGTCACCACATAATTGTTGCAGATTTATGCAAATTTTTTAACAAAAATTGGGTGTAATCTTTATGAGAAGCTCTTGAAACATTGCCAGTTTTACTTAAATCTCTTTAGTTACTCAATTGCATTTGGCAGAAGATTAGGATGCTTGAAATCCATGTGAATATATATTAATGTAGTGGCAATAATTATGTAGTGAAATACAGTAAACCAGATACAAAAACTTGAAAGTCATATGTTTTTTCTTATATGTGGAAGCTAGAGAGATATAAGGAAAATAAAATTAATTTCCATGAAAGTGGAGGGAGAACAATAGAGTAAGAGGATCAGCCAGAGGAAAGAGCAGAGGGAAAAGTGATGTCCTGAGGAAGGAAATTGACCAAATTATGTTATGTGCATGTACAAACATATCACAGTGAATCCTATAAATTTATTGGTGCACCAATAAATTTTTAAAAAATCATCCTGTTCTTTGTTATTTATGTATAATGGAAGAAAAACCTATAATGTAAAGAAATATAATTGTTTTCATATTCAGAACAGTAATGGTAAAATGTAAGAATATAATAGAATTGTAGTCTCTCCAAATGCTTCTAATAACATTTACTGCAAAGGTCATATTATCTTAAAGTCTTTTCCAATATGTTTTGGAAAATTAAAAATTGCCAAATCATGGACTGGAAAGTTGGGTCAGTGGTAGAGCACTTGCTTGGCATGTACAAGGTCCCAGTTTCAATCCCCAGCCCCACATACACTAATAAATAAACAAAAAACAAAAAACAAGATGAAAAATTATCTTTGTCTTCGAAAATCAATCAATAAATAAATTGCCTGATCTCCCCACTTCTGTCTATCATTATGCCAGAGGTCTTGGTTGTGACAATAAGGCAAAAGAAAGAACATGCACAGAGATTCATACAGGTAATATTCAAACGTTCTACATAAAAAGAACCTTGCTGTTCACGATATTATCCCTTTCTATTTTTATTTAAGAATATATCCCCAGAAGCTGTTAACAGCACAGTTTCAGCTTATGCTCAACTTTTTTAAGCTCCATAGTAATACATTCAGTGCACATGCTGTAATTTATGAAGTTAATCATTTATTGAAGGATTTTTGGATTTAATTCAGTCTTCCACTACTGTTTCAAAATTTAAGGTTTATTCAATGCATATTTAATACATTTCTTTTCATTATTTTATTTTTATAACTTTTTTATCTGATCTGTAAATTTTCTCTCAGACATGTGTCAGTATTACCCTACAAATTCTCATTACTTTTCTTTTTTGAAGATATTCTGAAACTTCAGTCTATGCTTTCCTTCGAATACAACAATTGGTGAAAAACAGGTTTTAAATTTTGAAGAAAAATGTAGCTTTGATTTTTAAAACTTTGTCATGTATTTCTAATTTAATTGTGTTGTGGTCAATGAATCCTTTTTCTAGTAGGTTTTTACTTTTCATTATGGATTTCTTTTTTTTTTTTTTTTTTTTTGTGGTGGCCTTGGATATACTCAATTTTCATTAAAATGCAACTGGTAATTCAAATCCCAAACAAAAGAGTAGATGTCATTATCCCCACAAAAAGTCTTTTCATGGTTCACTACCCTTCAATTTATACTCAGTGAACAAAAATATCAAAATAAAATTAACTCAAAATAAAATGTGCATCTACTACTAGAGAAAAGGTAGAAATAACCTGAAAAATGCTATGATTCTCTATTGAGTAAAATTAACTTTTAATGGATTATAGATGCTTCCCATAATATATAGTAAAGTATATTAAAAGAGGACATCCTAAAGAATCAAAGAAAAATAAAACAAATGAATTTATAACAAGGTGTTTGCAAAGTATCATATAATTCTTCTACTGCCTTGAAAAAGTATGTAATATTATTTCTTTCAATTAAAATCAGTTGCATTTTGAGATTTTTTTTTTTTTTGCATCTTCATGACACCTCATAGTATTCTTGTGGAGTAAGAGCCCATAGACCAATTTATTATTTCTTTTATAGTTCTTATTGCCATTTTATCTGAAGACAACTTAATTATGGCTCAATGAGTTAATTTTGCTACTCATCCATTATACAATGTGAATAGATTTATATATTTTTTTTCAAATTTAAAGTGTTCAGACTGTTTATAATTGCAGTCATGTATTGAGTTTCACTCTTGTTTTTTTTTAGAACATTCCCAACATGTAATGTGGAATTAATGCAATTTAGCATTTATATTTACACTACATATTCCATTGCAGAGAACTGCAAATTTTTAATGTTTACAGACTCTAACATTCTAAGTTCAAAATTTCATTGCAAATTAAATAATAACTCTTTCAAAGACATGCTACTTAAGCTTTGTTGAATACTCATGATAAAACATTATTTATGGACCAAAGAAATTGAAGACCTTAACTAGACCTTTTTTAAAACATCAAAGTATGCCTGTAGGATCAGTTTGTGAAAATATAAATTATTTTCCTTCTGAAGTACAGATTTTTAACAGAGAATCTGCACCACTTTTTTTTTGTTCGTCAAAGACTTATGTCTTTTTCTGATAATCCATCTCTCTCATTTGCTTTATCTCCCTCCTCCCTGCTGAAATATGAAATAATGCTACATTCAAATTTGATGCCAACTATAACTCTTTTCATTTCTTAAACAATGAAAACTGTAAATTCTGCAAAAGGGACATATTGTACCTTTTTAACAGTAAAGATGGACATGGTATTATTCCTTTGAGTTTTTCTAAATCTTTTCTTATCTCTGAATGCCTGCCTTCTTCCATGTATATTAAAGTACGTCTGTTTTTATATATTCCTGATGGTTTGCAGTCTGGATTTTAAAAATTAATTAATCATATAATTTAATATAATTTAGTTACTTCAATCATTTTTTTATCTTATGTTTCTTTAAAGTTGTGAAGTCCTGTTTTTTTTTTCTTCTTTCATTCATTTTTGGATTCCATGAATTTTAGGGCATTATTAAGCCTAAGAGTAGAGCATGATTATTTATCAACTTAGAATGTGCTTCCACTTCTTTTAGAATTTCAAGAATCCTGAATACATTTCCTAATCTATAGAACCTTATTGTAAGCTCTAATTATAAACTATATCATGGTAGTGCTACAAGATCTTGTTTTTCCTAGGTTCATTAGCTTAATATAATTTCCCTTTTCTGCTATTTGGCTCTTTAGAGATTAGTGTTGTAACAAAAATTCTGGGATGGTAAGTTTGAGTCAGTATGCAGTGCAATATTTCACTATGTTTTATTTTATCTCTTTGTTTTATAGAAACTTACACATTTGGCTATCTTATGCCCTCTGGGATTTCACTAAACTCCAAGTATTCGCAGAAAGCCTTTTCTGAATTTTCTTTACCTTAATTTTCAAAATTGTGAAGTCTTTTCTCTGAACCTTTTCTAGTTGATTAATGTGGTCAGTGCTAAATTTTTGTGCCCTTGTGATTCTTCTCCCTCAGAATATATTAACCTTTTCTTCATACTTTTTTTTCCCCTTATTGAGTCTTCTGCTAAGAATTCCTCTTTTTCTTCGAGGATATTGAGATTCCATATTGTACAATCCTTAACACCTTTCAGGAATGTTTACTAAATTATTCATTCATTCATAAGAATGGGAACATTCAATAGACCACAGAAAGTTCCATGTCTTCATTCATTCCACAGAGGAAACTGATACTACAGGCAAAATAAGTAAATCTCCATAAATTATTTAATTCCAAGTATAGAATGTTGAGAGACTTGGGTTGTCAATCTGATATTATAAAATGTTGTGGACAAAAATGGCTGTGAAAAAATATTCTCTCTCTCTCTTTCTCTCTCTCTCTCTACATATATAAGTGTATATGTACAAAATAAATATACGTACATATACACACACTAAATATATATATATACACATAAATATGTATATTAAATATATATGTATTTTTCCCTTACTTCTGGTGATTAAATTCAGGGTCACTCCACCACTGCCTCTGCCTTTTTTAGATAGGATCTTCTTATCTTGCCTGCGTTATCCTTGAATTTGTGATCTTTCTGCCTCAGCCTCCTGAGTCACTAGGATATCAGGGATGTGCCACTCTCCCACATCTATGTAAAGCAAATTAAATAAAATGTTGAAATATGTACATACTATGTATTTTCTTAAAGAAAATTGTACCATTGTACCACATATATAATATCTGCTAAATTTACTTGCCACCACTGACAATATTAATTTTTATTTCAATTTGTTTATTTAGTTATAATAGTAAAAAATGCGATGCTACTGTTAAGTGTATGAAATTTGGCTTGTTTCTTCACAAACTCTCTAAAATTGTTTAAAAAGAATATTTTCATTAATCATAATCTTAAAAATCTTATGTAGAATCTGATAAAAAATGAAATGTTATACCACTTTCTACCATTGTGAGCAAGATTAGCTTCTTTATCATAAGTTGATTTATTTTGTAGAATGCTGACTAACTTTACAGAAACCACTGTTAGATTTTAGTGCCATGGCTTTTGACAAGCAATTCTCTGATCTTTTTCTGTCTCATTTTACTTTTTTTTAATGATGCAGCATTACATATTTGCATTTCAAAAGGAAAGAAAATTATGTGAACCAAAATATGAGTCATGTTCTCTGATTATCTTTAATTCAAAAATATCAAAGATTAATGATGATTGATGAACTTGAGGATAGAACAATACCCAGGAACATTATCTTCTATTTCAATATTAAAGTGAACAAATAGGTTAAATAGGGAAATCAAAAATATTCTTACTTTTATTCCTCCATGAAATGCATTCATATTTTCATGTTGGTAAAAACAATTTCACATTAAAACACTAAATTTTGATAAACATTAAGCAAACTTTATTAACCATGTCTATTACAGGTCAAATAGAGTTTTGGATACTAAAATGCAATGACATTAATGTCACAGACTCTGAGCTCTCAAATTGATAGGAGAGAAAAACTTGTTATAGGGTTTCTTCCTTTCGAAAAAAAATGTGGCAACTAGCCTGAGCTATGAGTGATGGTTTAGATACCAAGAGAGAGTTTAGAGAATGCATAAGATGGTGGGATAAGGTCGAAGTGTTTTCATCAGACATAACCAGGAGCTGATTCCTTAAGAAACAAGAGAGAGTACTACATTATGATACAGAAAATAAATATATTGCAGTTTGAGCACAGAGCAACTTTGTCTGTATGAGTCCACACCCAGGTGAACCATAATTTGTTTAGGAGAGCCCCTGAGAAGGTTTTTGCAACATCAATCTGTTTGGAAGCAGAAGCTTCTTGAGAACGCATCTCCTTCACCATTTTATAAATGAGTTAAATGTCCATTTTATATATCAAAATATTGTATGGCTCAACCACAAAAGGCAATGCTTCTCAAATCTGCTTTCCCCAAAACTTTTGAAGATGTAGAGGTAGATTAGAGCACTAGGGTCCTGCTACACTTGGGTAAGGAGGCTGAATTTCATTCCAAAGGCAGACAAATGCTATTGAAGGGTTGTAAGTAGAAGAATGAGCTCCATAAAAGTGTTTTTTTTTTTTTAATTACTGTGAAGCCTGGATGGAGAGCAATAGAATTGATAATTGAAAACAAGTTAGGAGGCTGAAAATAGTAATTGTTTTATGTCGTGGAGTAATTTATCCACATAGTTGGGAGTGATGATGTTTGGAGAGTATATATTTTGCATGGTTTTATCTTCCTGTTGTATTGTTCCCTTTAGGACGTAGAAATTTTCTTTATTTCTTCTGATTAATTTATGCTTGGAATGTACTTTGTCAGATAAAATTATTGCAATACCAGCTTGCTTTCTTGGGCCATACATTGGTAGATTTTTTTCCATCCTTTAATCCTCGATCTGTAGGTGTCATTTGTAGTAAGGTGGGTCTCCTTTTAGCAGAATATTTTTGGATTTTGTTTTTTGATCCAATCTGATAATCTGTGTCTTCTGTTTGGTGAATTGAGACCTTTAACATTCAGAGTTAGCATAATCATGAACTGGTTGTCTATTGATAGTGTGTACTTTTATTGAATTTCCTTTGTTTTTGGTTTAGAGGATTGTTTAATTGCTTTTCTATCTGAAATTTATCTTTGAGGATTCTTTGTTGTGCTCTTTTTCTCTTCATGAGTGCTGCCAGTTTTTGATCTTCTTGCAAAATGTTCTTATTTCCCCCTTGAATTTAAAGCTGAGTTTCGCTTTGTATAGTATTGTCACCTGCATGTTGTTTTCATTCAGAGATTATACATACTCAGTAGCAGAGTGGGGTCCAGGCACAGGGTCCCTGGGGTGTCCTGCATTCCTGCTGGGGCCAGGATGAGTTCTCTCCATAATTTCTTTCTTTTTTTTTTTAGTAAAAACCTGAATTTATTATTTATTTTCCAAAAATCCAAAATATAACATTTAAAGTAAAAGATCAATAGGGTCTACTCTTGGACCAATTTCAGTTTGCTCAAGCATTGACGTAAGATCTAGTCTCAAATAAAAACAGATTTCATTATTAGTGAACTGCACCATTTCCACTTTTCCTTCTTTCCTTTCTTTATTCTGTCCTTCAGTCCTCTTCAGTACAGAAAAAAACAATCATCTTTTAATTTCTAATAGAGCACTGATCACTCACTCTTCTAATATTTGCTCAGAAAAAAGATCATTGTGATAAAATCTTTAGAATATGTCCCTGAAATAAGGCAAGACTAAGTATATTGATGTTATTAATGATTTTCCAAAAAATCTCAAAAATAAGAAGTATCTTCAGTGAATCAATATAGTAATAATTTAATATTTTTGGATGAGTGTCATGACTTTTTTAATGAAAACTGCAAAGTCTTTACAAACAGCTCAAAAGAAATTGAACACAAGGAGTGCACAATACCAAAAAAATTTTACAACACAAACTAATGAATTAGAGGTCCACGAAATACTTGCCATTTCCATTTGTACCTATATTTTATGAGATTATGTTACACATATTTTTCCCACATTCCTTCATTCAATTTCTTTGAATACGTACAGACAAACTTGTTCACCTATAGGAACATAATGAAAGATGTATCATTCATGTCTTCAGAAGAAGAAACTACTCAGAGAAATAATGGTTGAAAACTTCCCCAAATTGGTAAGAGATCCATCAAGCTACATGCAACTCAGTAAGAGTAAACCCAAAGATATTCATGTCAATACACACTTTAATTAAACTTCTGAAAAGTAAAGGAAAAAAATGTCATCTTATGTACATGGGGAAAACAGAATGACAGAGTGCATCATTCACATGAAACGTGAACATTGAGGAGAAAGTGGAACAATAATTTTCAAGTAAAAAAAAACAACAGAACTCCATCAGGAAATATACTTCAGAAGGCTTAAATATTAGAAGGACAAATAACAAGGCAAAGTTATTGCTCAAAAAAAGTATTGCTATTTGCTTCCGGCTTAAATTTCCCCTATTAAATATATTTATCTTATCATGTGTCTCTCTCTGAAAAAAATAAGATTAAATAAAGAGGTCTAATGTTTATATTACTTAATTTGGAATTGACCTTTTTCTTTTGGTGTAGAAAAAAATATTTATAGAGGAAATTCACAGGCAGTTTAAGAACCAGATTTTAATTTCTTAAAACTATTATACGTGGTAGGGATAATGAAAGAATTTTGTGGTCATGTGAGAGAAAATGCACTGAATGCTTTAAAACTCTATAAGGAGCATCAACTAATAGAAGCCTGGAGATACAGCCATCCTAAAGTTTTGGAGAAAAGACATTTGCTTTTCTTATTCTTCAATATCTTATACCACATCAGGGTAAATTATTGCAAAGTTTATATTTTTGTTTGGGTTTTATTTTTTATTTATTTTTGTATTTCATTTTAGACATCTGCTGATTTTTCCACAGAGGTACTATGAATCTAAGAAACAGTTTTCCTTCTTATTCCTCTCTCTTCTGAGATCTCTAATTCAGCCTTTCTCATAAAATCAACAATAGAATTGACTATACAGAGTACACTATTAGCAAAATCAAATAGTTAAATCAAACTAGAAAGAAAGAATCCTTTCTTGGAGAGATCATGACGACACTCATTTTGACACTCTTCACTCCATTACTCTCCATCTTAGTATATGGTTGTCCCTTGACATCCATGAGGGATTGGTTTCAGGACCCCATATGCATACCAAAATCTTCATATGCTCAAGTCCCTTATATAAAATGGCATAGTTTTTGGATATAACCTGTATACATCCTTCCCTATACTTTAAATCATCTTTAGATTACTTGTAATACTTAACAAAATGAAAAGTGTGCATAAATAATTGTCATAAAGATTTTTAGGGACTATACATATAAAATGACCTATGATAGAAAAAAATGTGTACAAGTTCAGAACACATGCAATGATTTTACAAATATTTTCAAACTCATGTGGTTTGGATGAATCTGTGGATTGGAACCATGAATGAAAGGGGGCTTAAAGAACTTACAAGAAAAAACACCAGAGAGCTCCCTCACCTAGGAAAAGTGAGGACAAAGTGGCTGTCTTTCAAGGCAGGAGGAGACTCTTCCCAGGAAACCAGACTTTGCTGAACTTTGACCATGGACTTTACACATCGAGAACTGGAAATTTTAAGAAAATAAATTTCTGATGGTTAAGCCATACAATCTATGGCACATGATTCCAGAATTTCTCTTGGTGTATAGATTGTTTTTCTTGTGTTTCCTGGTTAACTTATGTTACTACCAAGGCTAACTCCTTAAATCAGATCCTACATGATTTTATCTCTATTAGCTTAGCTGTCCAGATTTCTGTTGCTCATTCTGGAACTTTCTAACTATAACCATAAACTGTAATATCAAAAAAGAAAAACATAAAAGCTAATGAGTAATCTTGGTGTTACAGAAAGGAACTGCAATCCCATTGGATAGGTTAGGAAAACACAGATCAGAGTTCAAAAAGAACAGAGCCCTTTTATAGCATGGAGATAATATGCAAACTGGAAGACTACTATCTACTTTATGCATCTATATAAATTCTAGTTTATACATTTGTTATTTTTTGTTTTGTGAATGTTTTCTGACCTGTAGTGAATTTGGTAGTATTTAATAACAAGGTTCAATTATCCCTTTTCCCCTGTAAACAATGGAATTCTCAAGTGAGCAAACATAACTTAACTTTGAGTATCTGGTGCTGTTTAAGACATCAGTGGGCTTCATCGTTTTTATTTTAAGGGATTTTGAATTCTGACCCAATTCTGTCATAGATTGTTTTTCATTTCATATGTCTCCTGTACATTCACAACTTTACATATTTTGAGAGGTCTCAAAGTTTTCTTCGGCTTCCTTAATGAATTTGTTTTTTACAGATTTAAATTATTGCCATTTAAACTAGAATGTTCACAAGATGCCTCTTTAGCTGATCTTGGAAAAGTGTAAAACAATGATGTTGATAACATCAGTGTTGTTTGTTTCCTTTGGCATTTAATGAATAGGTGAATGACATATTAAAAGAAAAAATACATACTGTGTAGGATTTCTGAGATGGAAAAATACAATATAAGTTGTAATTTTATTTTATTTTAATTTTGAGTTTGGTAGCATCCATTCTTCTACTTGTCTGTATATGATTTTATAAGAGATACTTGCCTCAACATTATAAATTTTTAATGTAAATAATTACCTTCAAATTAATTTTACATGGCTGCTTTTAAAATTCAAAATGTTTTTCACAGTTAAAAAACAAAAAGAGGGGGCTGGAGCGGTGGCTCAGCGGTTTCGGCGCTTGCCTGGCAAGCATGAGGACCCGGGTTCAAACCCCAGCACCATGTACACAACTAACTGTTGGAGCAACTAAGGCCATGTGAAAAACTGAATAAAGTTGTTTCTCTCTTTCTCTGTCTTTCTCACTGTCCCTCTCTCTTTAAAAAAAAAAAAAAAAAAGAATAGGGTAGCAAGTCACATAAATGACAGATCTAAGTCTGTCTCAGGAGTAAGGTAAAACCTGACAGGTTGAGAAAACTATGAACAGTTTCCTTGGGATAAAAACAGTGTGATAGACTTGGGGTTTGAAAAAAAAAAAGAGATATCTGTAACTTTATAAGAGAAAATCTGCAGATGACAGAGCTGTATATAAACTCTACAGATCCAATTTATGCCTTCACACCTCTCTAAAGATCCACGTGCAAAGACTGTACAGATGTGGTCAAATTCATTTAGCTTTTATTTAGTTTGCGGCAAATTTTAATATGTAGTTTTCTAAGTGAGGCATATTTTACAGGCAGACTAGTGAATAAAAGTGCATTTTGGCTGAACTGTATGCTCTGATGTTACTCTTGAGTTTGATTTTTCAATCATTTTTACCAAAAACAGTAATACAAAAGATAAAAGAAAACTATGAGAATTTATCCTGTACACTCCTATCCAAGTTACTCTCTACCATTTTATGAATTTGAAAGCACTCTGAGATTTCACTCCCCTTATATAAGTCACCTTGTTTTACCTTCTGTTTAAGGAGATGAGGAAAAAGTTCCTAAAGTAAATTTATTTACCCCATTCTCTGTGAATGTGCACAATACTGAATTCTGGTAACCATCAAACATTAGGAAAAAAAAGAAAATACAGCCCAATATTGTTTAGTAATTGTAATGCCTTATGGTATAAAGACACAACCATTTATCTGACATGTGCAGAGGTGAATATTTATTCTCAAATTTATTCACCAAAGATCATATCTGTGCCTGTTTCCTGTTTCTATTTCTGAGACTTCTATGTACATCATTGTATAGTCACTCATACAGTGCTTTATTGGGAGCTGCAAGGTTTTAATTTTTCCAGATGTATGGCAGAGAACAAGAGAATTAGCCATTCTCTTCAATGTTAAATTCACCCAATTGCATTCCATATAGTTTTGCTCATTTCCTTAACTGAAAACTTAAAATCACTCAACTCTTGAGCCCATTTTTAGCACATTTTATGCAAACAGAAAAAAATTATCAAAAAGATATCCCATGCAATTACTGCTAATGATTTTTGCTTGTCTAGTTTACCATGTGTCTCTTATTCTGCATCATTTTATTTCCCAAAAATATTTGAAGTTTGTTCTTTTGTAGATTCTCACCTCATTCCTAATTGTGATGAAGCTATATACATATATGTCGATTTTGACAGTGAAATGAAATTTTTTTTCAACATCATAACTAATACACTCTTGTGCTTCTCAAACTACACAGATACGTCACAGAAATTGAAGAAGATTTTGCTTTAGATATAGGGGGATACTTTCCAATTCAAAACAAAAGGAAAAGCACTTTGAAGTCAAGAGGCTTGATATGTTGGTAAATTAAACTAATAATATTTTACAGAAAGGAGAAAAATAACAATATTTTTAATTTGAAATTATTTTAAGAAAAAGTCTTTCACAGAGCACGTTAGCACATTCCTGTGATCCCAGTTATTCAGGAGGGTGAGGGAGGAGTATCAAAAGTTCAAGGCCAGCCAGGGAAATTACTGAGACACTGTATCTCAAAATAAAATTTAAAAATTAAAAAAAGAAGATAACTGAGTAGTAGAATGGCCCTGGTTTAAATTCCCAGCAAGTACTGGAAAGAGAGAGAGAGAGAGAGAGAGAGAGAGAGAGATCTTGATTTTGTAATATTTTTAACTAATAAAGAACAATAACATAAAATTAATACAGTTTTAACTCTTATAGGTAACAATACTTTTAAACCAATATTGATTACATTACCTTTCTTTAATGAAACAAACTGGCTATACAACTATCAGAAATATATATAGATGATATATTGAGAGAGTGTGGATGAAATTATAAATATTTCTCTGGTTCTTTGCCTTAGACTTCCTCCTGAATTAAAGTTAAGGAGAAAATTCCTGAGCAGGTTTCTAGAGAGATTGAAGAATGGAAGTGACATTGAATAAAGCTAATGCAAACAAAACTTTATTCTCTATTTTAAGCTTCATAGAATCTAACCTTTTAAACCTTCATTTTGTGAGCACATAAATGACCTTTAAAACTAAGTAGTAAAATCTGTTGTTAGATTCATTGTGGTTTGATAACGATGGTGGGTGTTAAATGATTTTTTTCCTTGACAAATTCTTCGTGTTTTAACAAATAGTGACTGTTAACCAAAAAAAAAAAAAAAAAGGTAGAACTATATAGAACTAGATCAGTCCAGAAGAAAATTCCCTCTCTACTCACATACTAATTTAAGGAGAGAATTGAAGACATTTTTTCTTTGCTACATTAATAAATTTATGTCCTACAATAGTCAAAAGTAATGGTCAACTCATTCCAGTGAGGCTGTTTGTTGGTTAATTTTAATGTGTCACATGCCTGGGCTAAGCAGTGCTTAAATTAAACATTACTTCTTGGTGTGTCTGAAACAGAAGGATGTTGGCCGATAAGACTAGCATTTGAACCCATGCACCTAGCAGAGTAGATTGTGCTTTTCAGTGTAGGTGGACATCATCCATTCTGTTGAGGGACTGAACAAACTGGAGGCAAGGAAGGATGAATTGGCTCCTTTTTACTCCCTGCCTGCTGACTGAGCTAGGGCATCAGTCATCTTTAGCAGTTAGGCTGTGATTTACATCATCTGTGACCCTGCCCCTCAAGTTTTCAGATGTGACTAGAATAACATCAGAGGCTTTCCTGGGTCTCTAGCTAGCACACGACAGATAGTGAAATTTAATAGCATCCATGAGAACATGAGACAGTTCCTCATAATCTCCTCATACACAAATTAATCCTTTTGTATACAATATATTACATATGATCTCTCACATACATACACACATATATATACACAAATATCATATATATATAAAATATTTGTTATTGTCTGTTATTCTTTCATACATACACACACACACACACACACACACACACACAGAGTGATTGGTTCTATTTCTCTGAATAATCTTGAACAATACAGGGTGTTTAGCATATAATTTAAGAAGCCAGGATCTAAATTCTGAGGCTATGTTCCTTTTACCCAATATATTGTGTTGGAAAACTTAATTGGCCACTCTAAATCTCTTCTTTTTGTAATCTTGAGGATGAGATGAAATTATCAATTTCTTTATAGGGTTTTCTTGAAGATTAAATGTTTTAATAAAATAATTATTAATGTGAATGCTCAAATATTCACATACTTGAGCAAATATTATAGACATTATCCAGGAAAACTTGTGTATAATTTAATTTCTAGTTTAATAATTTACTATTTCTGGTATTTTTACAATTGCTAATTTACTATTAGGTTTACATAATTTCCTCTTTTTTTTTTTTTTTTTAAAGAGAGAGGGACAGTGAGAGAGACAGAGAAAGAGAGAAACAACTTTATTTAGTTTTTTTTCACATGGCCTTAGTTGCTCCAACACTCAGTTGTGTACATGGTGCTGGGGTTTGAACCCGGGTCCTCGTGCTTGCCAGTCAAGCGCCGAAACCACTGAGCCACCGCTCCAGCCCCACATAATTTCCTCTTAATTATATTGTGAGACTTGTAAGTTCACAAACATATTTGTTGCATTGTTTATGATTGTAGATATTGAAATGGGCATATTTGCTTATATATTATATCTATGATCTCTAAAGGGGGTGCAAAATTCTGAAAAAATAAAAAGATGTTAATTGTGGTTGAAAAGATAGAGACATATGAGTTTGTTATCCTTTTGAATATAGAAAGGTAAATCTTACTTAACTTCTGCTGGGTAGAAACTGACAGGGATTCACATCGCCTACCACATAAAATACTTTCCTAACAGAGATGACCATGACAAGGAGATCCAAGGTAAGGCTAAATAAAGGGTTAGAATAAGGGAATTATACACTTGAGAAACAGGAAGAGATACAAAAACTTTCAGTCAAGACACAGTATTTTCAACATACACATCTACTGAAAAGGCAAAATAGCTTAAGGCTATTTTATCACCAAAGCTATTTGTTTCTTCTGGAGTTGTTTGAACTACAGAAGATATATAACTCCCAAGTTCATTACAGAGTTGGACTCAAAGGAAAGGAGAAAAAAGAAAGACTGCCAAGGTTACAGACAATACAATGTTTATTTATAAAATATATTTAATACTACATGGGGCCTAACTTGGAGGATGCATTAGCTGGAGCATGTGCATAAATTATTAGTTTTACTCTTTTTTTAAAAAAATCATTATAGTTAATTAGAATATAATCAAAATTATTGTGTTTAATTGTGAAATATTTTGGCAAAAATTTTTTTCAGACACAAAAAGTCAAAATTTTATTAGATGATGATTTAATGATCACGAAAACAAAATATTATTCACAGGTACCCAAATATAGAATAAAAGCATGGCATCTTAAAAGGTTAAAGAGTTATTAAGGCTCATGATACTGATCTCATCCAGGTTCCATCCAAATCAGCAGTACTGGGACACTTGATAATAATGTAGATTCTTAAGGCTTTCTATAACATAATCAGTCAGAAACTCTGAGGCTGTTATCCAGTAGACTGGGTTGGGTAATGTATGAGCACTGAAAGCTTTGGGAACCACAAATTCATTTCTCTTATGTATGCACTAGGAACAAACACCCAAATGAGAAGTACATCACTTAAATTTAAATTTCAGAACAATAACAAATAAATATTTAATATAAGTGTGTCCTACATAGCAATGGGATATTATAGAAAAGCTCATTAGTTGCTTATCTGAAATTTAAATGTAACGCTGTAACATATATCTGTGTCTGGCAATTCTAACTTGACTGGATAGATTGCTCAAGGAAGCCTTCTCGTTTTAAATATGGCCACACTCAGGTTCAAGGTGATAGGACAAATGGTAATGCTTCAAAGCTGGTTTAAAACAAGAAAGAACCTAGGTGCAAATATAGGTAGAATCCTTACCTAATGTTCTTCCCATTTACACTTTATTTCTTTATTTTTATTGATGCATTACAGGAGTGCCTAATAATGGGATTTACTTTCAGATATTGATTCATGCACCAAATACAACTATGTAATTTGGCCAACACCCCCACAACACTCCCCCATCTCCTTCTTCCCATCCCCTAGCCCCTTGCCTCTTTTTATGGGTTATATGTTTATTCTAATATAACCCAGGGTACTGACATAATTCTTATACCTATGAAGAACATTTCTTTATATATGTGATAATAATATATACAATAACATACATATAAAAGCTTGGAGTGTACCTTGTTTTAAATCAGTTCCAGCATTTCCCCTTTCCCCTCTTCCTCCCAACCCTTGATGTTTTTAGATATATTTGACAATAAGATAAATATTAACCTTTTTATAAAAGCATGCAGCATAACTTACTCTAAATCAGTCCCCAGGATTCCACCTTCTCCTTTCTCTTCCTTCTGCTGGATTTTCTGTTGTTTACTAATTAGCTTTCTCTTCTTGGCATATCCTACAATCGATGAAGGTGTGCCTGAGTCAGTTTGGGTTCCTGTAATAATACTAAAGACCTGATGATTTAAACTTAGTTTCTCGAAAGACTGGAAGTCCAAGAACAGAGAGGCAGCATGATGAGTTTCTGTTGAAATTTCTCCACCTGGCTTGCAGATAACTGTATTTTTGTCATATTTTAACTTAGAGGAGAGAGTATGCTGTCTGGTGTCTTTTCTCATAAGAGAACCCCCATCATGAGTGTGCTACCCACATGAACTCACTTCTACCTAATTACTTTCCAAAAGACCCACCTTCAAATACCATCACCTTTGGAGTTGGTTGGAACTTCCATGCATAAACTGTGGGAATACAGTTCTATTCATACTGAGGGTAATGTTTATAGCTTACAAATAAGAAAAACCAGAATTATACCCTGAAATAATGCTTAGAAATTTGGTGTAAAAAAAAACACTGCATTACCTGATAAAAGGCAATATCTGTTAGAGAAATTCTTGTGTTTTTCAGCTGAATTACTTACATTTATGAAATTCTATCATGTGCAAGTCACTGAAGACACACAATGGAACATGATTATATTGTATAGATCAAACCATATGTTAACTAATTAGTAAAAGCATTTTTCAAATTAATAAATTTATCTTTTGACAATTTTAGATTTGCAATTTTTTGATTCTCATATATCTCCTTTCCTTTCATTTTCAGTTGTCTTAACTTTAATGTATTTTATTAATAATGTACATTTGTTAAAAACGATGAGTTGATGTTGGTATATTATGAATATTGATACATTATGTTTACTTATCCTTCATTAATTAGAACTTACTCTTTGTATTACATAGTGTATGGATTTTGACAAATATATAACAGCATACATCTACCATTATAGTATCACACAAAATAATGTCAGTGCCCTAAATCCTGTTTTTCAAGATTCATTTCTAAATTTTTGGAGAAATTATAGACACCAAAAAAGAATTATTTGAGCAATGAAAAAGCAATATCTTTAATTCCCATTTCAGTTGAAATAATTTCTATAGCTTAATACTTTTTACACTTAAAATAGCTTTATTGAGATATAGTTCACAGACAATAAAATTCATTCATTTCATGATACAATTCAATGGTTTCTGACATATTTATTATTACTTTTTTTATTTTTTATTTTTTTTCAGGGCAGAGGACCAAATTTGGAGCCTTGTTCTAGGCAAGCACTCTGCCGCTGAGCTAAATTCCCAACCCCCTTATTACTTTTTTTAAACTGAGGGAAATATAGATAACAAATAATCTGTCATTGAAATGTATACAATTCAGGGGCTGGATCCGTGGCTCAGTGATTGCGGCGTTTGCCCGGCATGCACAAGTACATGGGTTCAAACCCCAGCATCCACGTACACAACTAAGTTTCAGAGCAACTAAGGCCATGTAGAAAACTGAATAAAGATTGATTCTCTCTGTCTCTCTCTCTTTCTCGCTTTCTCACTGTCCTCTCTTTAAAAAAAAAAAACAAAGAAATGTATACAATTCAATGTTCTGATACATTTATTACTATTTTTTAAATTAAGAGGAATATAGATAACAAATAGTCTGTCATTTTAACAATCAATTAAAACAATATTATTAGAGCTGGGTGAAGTGGTGTTTACCAGCAGTCTCAGCACATGTGTGATTGAGGCGGGGGATCACTCAGTCCAGATATTCAAGGTCAGCCTGGGCAACACAGCCAGACTCTGTCTCCAAAAAAATGTGTAGATGCTTTCACTATGTTGTACAATGATCACCACTGCCATTTCTAAATAGTTTGATTTTTTAATCTATTTTTATTTCCCTTTTTTTCCAGCAAGTTCAAGGGTCCACATTACGTGGACCTTAGAGATGACATTTTTCATCTCACAAAATTCACCCAAAACACCACCAATTAAAATTAAATGGGCCACAGAAAACAAAAAAACAATTAGAACAGACTCACAGAAATTCAGAATCTTCCTCTGTGGGTCTCTTAGTAACACTAAGTGACATAAAGGAGAAATTTATGCCAACTCTCTAATAGCAAGGCAATCTTTTTTATTTGCTTTATTCAAGCACTAGCAGCTGGTTGGTTACATTTCAGTTAAATTTCACGTTGTTAATAGTCTGTTCAAAACAGCCACTTCAAAGATTTCGTTTCTCCTCTGTGCTTGATATTGGTATTTGTTCTTAGTCCTTTGTGGGGTGCATTAAATGGATCATTTTACACTCATCAAAATTGTTTGCCAAACAGTTACTTTGGCAATTTGGAGTGGAATTTTTACTTTTGTCTTTCATGTAGGCTCATCTGGATTAGAATAGATACAAGAAAACTGATAGGTATTCATTTTCTTCTTCTTACCGTTTTTAAATATGTTGGCTTTATTGTTAATTCTGCTAAATCTACATACTCTTCCAGATAATGAAAAATATTAGTTATAAAGCTAATGTTTTAAGAGAGAGGGAGAGAATGAGAGAGAAAGAGGAAGAGAGAACCAATAATTATTTTTTCATCTGGACTTTGTTTCTCCAACACTGTGTGATGGAGTTCAAACTCAGGTCCTCATGCACACCAGAAAAATGCTCCTATTGCTAAGTTCCAGTCCTTATAAAGCTTAATTTGTTTTTGTATACCTTTCTAGTTCTGCTGGCTAAAATATATGAAAAATGTATGTATACATATTTACACAAATTTGAGTTACTATGAATTTCTTTTAAATTTCTATTATCTACTTTAATTTTAAGAAAAAAAGGAATTATTTTGTTCAGTAAAAAATATTGTCAAGTAAATGCTAACTTATTAAATAGTCATAATTTTTCAAACATTGAATTGTAACAGATATTTTTCTAGGAAAATCAGACCTTTGATTTAAATGACTAAGAAGCACTATAATTAAGTTACAATATAATAGTTCATTGATTTCATGGGCATTCATCAAGCAATAGAATATTAAATATAACATTTATGACCAAAAATGTTGTTTTGGGGTGAATATATTGTGAAATTTAAGAGTTAACAATATGTTATATTATTCAAAGACTTTAGTGTTACCTTTAAAATGAAATTCCCTAAAATTACTTTAGTTCTGTAGTCTTTTGCACTGTGTAGTGCATATTATGTCAATTGAATTTATCTTGGCAAAACAAGAGCACCTTTGAAAATTTGAGAGGGGACTTGTGTGTATATGAGTTTTATTTGATCTTCCCTTTAGATTTCATAGCTACTCTTATGTTGAATCCCTTTTGGTTATCACTGATGCTCTCATTTCTTCTGCCTAATGATTATCAGCATTTAGCAACATAGGAACTTCTCAAATAACCTATCATTTTTGGTAACAATGGTTGAGTCTAAATCAGATATTGGACCTTTGTGACAATACTATCTTCAATTTTTACCTTTAATTGTTTTTAAATCTAGAATGCATTTTGCTTTTCAAACTCGAATATGTTCCTTCTTCATTTTTATTAGTTTTTTGAATGAGTCATGAGTTTCTTCTGAAGATGACTTTTAGGACAGTAGGACTCTTTTATCCTTTAAAATAGAATTTCCCAAGTATACTCAATAAATCATGCGATAAATATGCTATGGAATCCTGCATATGTTTTTCCTTTTTCTGTATTTATTGTTAATATAGTAAAATTTTTAATAAAATCATAAAAAGGGACTTGTGATTAGTAAACAACTGGTTTAACACATTTCTTTGGAATATCTCCCTCCCTTATCTTTAGGAGACCTAGGAACATGATGCAGAAAGCACTGAAACAAGCTGCTCTAACTTTTACCACAGTGTATTTCAAGAAACAAACATTGCTGCTTTCTATCAGGATGTTGATGTTTTATAAATAATTAAATTTCTTATTGACCTTGTTTGATCTTCTTAGGATCCTCCACAAAACCAAAGTCTGTATCCACACACTACTACCAGGAGATTCTAAATCGTGAGAAGGAAAGAGGCTAGAGACAGTGCTGTCTGTCCAGAAATATTCAGAGTTAAATTGGTTGGAAACTAGGTTTTATTTACATCACGTTTTTTTAAATTTTTTATTTTATTTTATTTTTAAAGAAAGAGGGAACACACAGAGAGAGAGAGAGAGAGAGAGAGAGAGAGAGACAGAGAAGCAATTTTTATTGAGTTTTTCACATGGCTTTCATTGCTCTGACACTTCATTGTGTTCGTGGTGCTGGGGTTTGAACTCACATACTTGTGCATGCCAGGCAAGTGCTGTAACTGCCATCGCTCCAGTCCCTCACATCAAGCTTTGAATTAAAAAGAAACTTAATAATTTCAAAAGTTCTACCTCCAAGATTTCTGAAATTGAGCAGAGAGTTTAAAAAAGACTTGAGATGTAGGAGAGAAGAGATGGATGCAGGAAGGTGAGATGAAAGTCAAGAAATGGGCCTAAGCAATCTCTGCTTCCATCTTCTATGTTGTCCACCAAGGTGGTGGTTGCAGTCCCCGTAGCAGCCTCCACTGTCAGCATGTAAGAGCTATTCCCATGTCAGATGAGGGGCCCTCAAATTCAATTCACACTCCAGGTTCTTAATTAAAGGACATTGAGTGGGCTGGAGTGTGGCTCACTTAAGACACTTGCCTAACATGCTTGAGGACCCAGGTCCCAGGTTCAAGCCCCAGCAAGATGTACTCAACTAGGGGTCAAAGTAACAAATGCCACATGAAAAAATAAATACAACTGATCCTCTCTCACTCCTTTCACTCTCTC
>PVKS010005446.1:0-84950 GCA_004027875.1 Aplodontia rufa | reverse complement strand
GTTCTTTATTTCTCCATGGTCTTATGGCTTCTTTACACCATTTGTTAGCCTGTTCATAATCAAGCTGCTTAACTAGGGGCATGGCTTGGTCTACATCCCCAAACACACAGCTAGCTGTTTGCATTAATCTGTCTACAAAATCTGCATAGGGTTCATTGGCACCTTGAATAACCTTAGATAATTGACCTTGTAGGTCACCAGTGCCTGAGAGTGTTTTCCAAGATTTCATAGCAGCTGCACTAATCTGTTGGTATACTCCAGGATGATAATTAATTTGCTGAGCATGTCCCTCATATTGTCCAGTGCCCATTAGCATGTCCAGACTCCACTGAGGGTTTCCTGCAGCCACATTCCTGCAAGCTGTATCTAAACAAAGTTCCTGATTAGCTACTTTCCATAGTAAATATTGCCCTCCAGAAAGACAAGCCCTTGCTAGATTACCCCAATCTAAAGGAGTGAGGTTATAACTGCCTATGGAGTCCAGAATGGAAAGAGTAAATGCTGCTTGTACTCCATAAGTCATAACCACTTCTTTCAATTGTTTAACAAGTTTTATATCGAGGGGCTGGTGGTATCTTTGCTGGTTTTGATCCCCCAATACCTGAAAGAAGGATCGAGACTCTACTTCATCCCAACGAGTACGGGAGGTTTTCCCAGCATAGCATGAGCAAGCACTTCCACATGGCTCCAGATTATAAACCGGTGGCGGAGCAGATGGAGTTAAATGGAGCTGAGAAAACCGCTTTTCCAGATCTGCCCCAGACATCTCTGGTTCAGTATCCCTTTCTGTCTCCGAGTCTGATGACTTATCTCCCCTTTCTGAGGGTTGGCTTAATTACTCTTTTATCTCTTCAAGAATCTGTGCACCCTCCCTAAATTGTTCCCTCATATCGGAGCACTTTGAATCCAAGCAGGAGCGTACTAAAGACCATATAGGCAAAGTCCCTATGGGGATGGAATTCTTTTTATTGTTCTTATGTAACTCCTCTCCCAAATGGAATAGGAGCCCCTATTCCAAGAATCAGGGACAGCATTTCCGCACCGTTTTGAGGAACACTCAGGTGGTGGCCGTTTTTAGAGGCGTTCCATTCTTTTAACAGCTCCTTAAGAGGGTAGTGCATTCTGATATGTGATATTTCTGATCCCATTGTTAACCTGAAGCCCTTCCAAGATAGCTATCACAAGAATACACAGAAACCAAACACACAACAATACCACAAACACACAAAGACTTACAACTTGACACAAATTTGTCTACTAAAGGACGTCCGATGCTGTCTTGCAGCCACTTGCTTAGTCCCTCAGCAGAGACTCTTCCATTAGTCCCTCAGGGAGACTCTTCCGTTAGTCCCAAGGTCCCTACTCCTGTTCAAACAGAGTCTGCTAGTTAAATTTCAACTTACCATTAATACTTACAATTGGTTTTCGCGTTCCCCGTACGGGCCACCATCTGTCACGTTCAACCATCGAAGCGGCAATAACAACATGTACACGATTGTTGCTTGAGGAGATCTCTCTTTATTCAGGAAGTCAAACAGCTTAAATAGTAAAAGTGAACCAATCCGTAGGCTGTTGCTCTGAGGAAGAAAACTCTGCTGCAGGCTCCTATTGGTTGTCCCTAGGTGGTCAGATGTTGCAAGCACAAGAACCAGGAACAGCAAGAGGTCAGCTGACTTGGTTTGGCCAGCCGCCAGCCACCACTTTAAAGCTGCCTCCGTGGTGTGGGCCCCGGGTGCTGCCCACCACAAAGCAGTGTGGAGAATTATCAAAAAACTAAGGATGAGCCCACCATACGATCCTGCTATTCCACTCCTGGGTATCTTTCCAGGGGATTTAGAATCAGCACATTATAGTGACACAGTAATATCTATGTTCATAGCAGCTCAATTTACTATTGCTAGACTATGGAAACAACCCAGATGTCCCTCACTGGATGAATGGATCAAAAAACTGGTACATATATACAATGGAATTTTACACATCAATTAGAAACAATGATATTGCAGCCTTTGAAGGTAAATGGATGGCTATGGAAGAAATTATGCTTAGTAATACCAGCTTAACCCAGAGATCCTAGGGTTGAATGTCTCCACTCATCTGTGGAGGTTGGAACTAGACCCTGGCCATTCAGAAAGGTGGTCCATTTTCATGTGTTAAATACAGATAAGGTGTAATGTTATACAGCCTAATACTTTTTTAGAGATATTGTGGGTAAGGGAAGGGAGGGATAGTGTGGGTAATTGGAGGGGCACTCCTGGGGGTAAATCTAGTATCCAGAAACTATACACATTTTATATTATTTTGTTAAAAACTTGTATGGTTGTTCAAAAATAAAAAAAATGAGAAAAATATTTGTTGAAAAAATATTAATTTTCATTTCCTCTCATTTTAACCTACAGGAAAAAAGTTGGGAATTTTCAATATGAAATTTGCTAATTTTTGTATACTATCTAAAGTAGCACAAAGAGGAAAACACATAATTTCTTCTACAAATGAAAACTAAAATAATGTATTTTTTTTCTGGCATGGTGTGTTATATTGGATCCTAAGCAGGTATTTATAGAACAAATGATATAAACAAAAAATGGAGTTATATTTATATTGCTTTAGAATGGATTTAAATAATAATTATTTATAGTTAATCCATGCATGTTCACTTTTAATGTAAATATAGAACACAATAACTTTAATTTAATAGAAAAAAATCCAAAAACAAATTAATTACAAAATAGCTTTAGTGTTTTTCTATAATTATTTTCCTCTTTATACTTCCATTAGGCTAGATCATTAATCTTATACCTAAAATGTTGTGAATGAAAATTTAAATATTTCAACTGTTTAGTAATAAAAATATATTATCAATTAGTAAATTATATTTGGTAACAGTGCAATATAACGACAATGAGTCGGTACATAAAATTGGTGTTTTAATTCAATTAAGCTTTCATCCATTTTCATTCAGTTATCTTAATAATTGAATCATCTTATTGATGTACAGAAATCAATAAAGGCCCAAAAATAATAGCAATAGATTTAATACAAACACAAACTCCAATGGAGACTATATAATTAAAATAAAATATCACTTTTGAAGGTTAAGTAGATTTCTTTTTGTCATGTAGAGAGAAGACACATAGTCTCTTTTCTCTGCAAACATGTAGTATGAGGAGAGACCAAAGTATTGAGCTGGGAAAATTTTTAAAAATGAAAAAAGTATAGGAATCACTGATAGAGCTTTAATTCAAATCATGTGCTAATAGGTATTGGAAACTAGGAACTCTCTCAAGTCAAGAGCAGAATGATTTTTCATCCTCTGACTTTGATCTGTTCTTTAAAACCTGGTTATTCTTTCTTCTCCAGAATATCTGTTGTCCTTCCCTCCAAAGTCTGTGGTCTAGAAGGCTGAACTGTGTACTCTGCATCCTTTGGTCCCTAGGCTTGTTTTCTCACTTCTGATTGGGTGCCACTAATGTGAAGCATCACCAGGAGATCTACAGGCAGAGCAGAGCAAAGCCTAAGGTGATTGCTCCTGGCTCTTCCCCACCTGGTCCACTGTGGGTGGCACTGGCTGCATTCCTCTATTTAAGGCTGTAAGATCTGTGTGCATAACTTTTTCCTAATAGCTGCCAATTTTCTCAGAATTCTGGTAACTCCTCTTCATGAGGCAATGTGCTCAAAATTTTCTCTTCCACAAATCTTTATTGGTCTAAATTAAACTGGCTCACACCTCACAATTTTGTAATAAGGTATTTTGTTAAAATTGTTCATTCATGTATTTTTTCATTGGGCTAACCTGTTATTTTGTAACTAATAAAAATAATTTACACTACTTTGGTGTTTAAAATAATTTATTGTGGCAATATAAAATGAAGAAGATGCAGTAAAAATAAATTGTGACATATAATTTAACTTAGAAATGCAAGTATCTCCAATTATTCTGATTTTTATATTTTATCCTTTTATTTGCTTATTAAATTAATGTGCAAATATTTTAGTATATAATAATAATGTAATAACATATATGGGTTTATTAGTTTAATGGAGTACACAAAACATAATGACATAACCAGTCTTTGATGAATGGACATTTAGAAGGATACCTAAATGATGAACAGGAGCTGGGCCATCCAAAAACTCCAGAAAGAAGCACAGTACATAGTATGGTCTAGAGGAAAGAAGCACAGTACTCTATATGGTCTAGAGGAGTTATCAATAAACAATGGGATCCAAAAGAAGTCCACCTTGGTGCAGAAAATAACACGATGAGACTGGGAGACTTAAGAGCAGTCAATCATGAAGAAGCTCAAATATCAGGCATGCTAAGCACATAGTATTTTTCCTAAAATACGGGAAAAAAACATCAGATTGCTTTCAATGGAGGAGAGATTTGATCTTGTCTGCATTTTAGAAAAATTTCTCTCACAGCTGTGTTGGAAGTGGATTAGAGAAAACAATGATGAATATTGGGGAGGCAAAAAGCTGGATTTGTGCAGGAGAAAAATTCTCACATGAAGACAGCTGGATAAAAAATAATTAACAAAATATCATTTTTGTCAGTATAACTATAGCCTGACCATTTTAATCAGGTTTTTCTCCATTTTTGGTGTTACTTTTTGAAGTTACTTTCTTATTTTTTTCCTATTTTCTCCAGTGGAAAGATTACTAACACTTCACGTGCTGGAGATCTTTGTGAGAATCCAATGAAAACAGTGCTCTGCTGTTAACAAAAGGATTTGCCAATGAACATAGACAAAATTTTTTTCCACTCATATTTAGAAGATTCTTTCTTTTTTTTTTAAAGAGAGAATGACAGTGAGAGAGAGTGTGTATTAATTTTATTTATTTTTAATCTGGCCTTCGTTGCTGTGACACTTAATTGTATATGTGATGATGGGGTTTGAACCCAGGTCCTTGTACATGCCAGGCAAGCACCATAATTGCTGAGCCACTGCTCCAGCCCCCAGATTTAGATGATTCTTGAACAAATAAAAGTTCTTCAAATGATCAATATTTACACATACACTCATGTAACCTGAACCACAAGGATATAGATTGGTAAGTATGTATGTTAGATAAGTAAAACTAGGGATAAAGGACTATTCTAATGTTCTTATAATAAAAGTAATCTGTATTAATTGTAGAAGTAAACAAAAATCCAAATCATATATGAAATAAAGGTAATAATTTGAGATACATAATGAGGCTTTGTTGCTATATTTTTTTGCCTAGATATTCTACAGCTTCTGCTCATCTGAGAGGTTTTTGTTTCGTTTTGTTCTGAAGGAAAGAATGTAGGCAGGAAGAAAGAAGGAAACTATTAATGTAATTTCTTGTTCCTGCACACCCATAAATAATGTGGCACTATGCACAATAGGTAAGGTATGGAATCTGTCAGATGTGTACAAATAGATGAAGGCATAAAGAAAATGTAGTATATAGTCACAATGAAATACTATACAAACATGCAGAAGAATGAAATTCTGTCATTTGCAGCAAAATGGATGAAACTGGAGAACACTATGTTAAGTGAAATAATTCAGACACTGAAAGACAAGAACAGCTTCTTCTCTCTCATATGTGGAAGATAAAAAAAGGTTGATGTAAAAGTAGAGTAGTGATGACTAGAGACTGGGATGGGTGTGTGCACATCTGTTGAGGGTTGGAAAAAGGGTGACTGGATTTGATCTGTGCACTCTACCCTATATGGAACTATTGCCATGAACCCCATTAGCACACACAGTTATTATGTGCTACTAAATTAATAAATATATTTTAAAATAATATTTTTTCTGTTGAGTGAACAGTACTTGTCATGCAAGCATTCACAGAAGAAAATCTATTGTACTGATTTATAAGAAATTTGACCAAACATAGCAGAGTTTATTAAATTATTTTAATCCACATACCATCTCTTTACCCTGGAAATTGGAAATATTTTTAGGATAAGGGTTTTTTACATTGAAAAGGTCATAATAATAAATAGATGTAGAACCACATATTGTTTAGTTGACTCCACCTTGGTAAAATAACTACAAAGAAATATGTGTAGATTTTGTGCTGCAGATACAATATGAGATGATTACAAATAAAATTTGAATTATGCAGGAAAAGCCCATAAAATAAAGTGCATCAAAGCAGATCATATACCTATTATTTATTATTTGATGTTTTGTTTCTCGCTCATTGATCATGCTTGAAGTCATTATATAAACTGCATGTCCATTGTGAGTCAAATGTTTACTACTATGCAACATTGCCTGGAAATGCTATGGGCTGAGGAAATGTGGAAGATCTTTATTTAATTCTTCCTTTCTGCTCTTATACAACTTTTACTTATGTACTATTTCTACCCTCTTAATATTAAAAATTGTTCTACCTACCAGGAATTGTTTGAATAGCATATTTCTAATTTTCACATAAAATTCAACTTGGTATCTGACGATAAATTGTGGACCTATAGGTAGTATCATGTAAGTATTCCGAGCTATGTGACTATATGCTAAAGGATATCTTGAATATAAATCTTATTTTTTAAAAAAAGTTGAATATAGAAAATGAGATTATGAAATCTCAAGAAAAGGATTTGAAAGGCATGTGTTCGCATGTTCCACTTCCACACTTCCTACCCAACCCTCATCTTCTATTGTTCCACCAATATTCACTTAGGAGTGGCTCCATCATCTTCCATTGCCCATGATTATAAAGCACACTCTCTGGGATAACTGGCATTAATTTCAGTTTTGAAGATGTTCTTAGGTAGAACAGATCTTTGCTATATATGTTACATAACAACCTAAGAATATAATCAATAGTTACAAGATAATTTCTGTTCTTAAGTAGTTTATAACACATAACGGATGTCCAAAAGGGTGCTCAAGAGACAAATGTGTCTTAGCTCAGCTGTTTTTCCAGTCAGGAAACTGAAGAAAGGAAATAGAGCCTTGCCCATCTCCCTCTCTATTTTACTACTTCAGCTTTGTCTGTGCTGTCTACATCTTGAGACACGAGCATCAAAACTCAGGGAAATCTCTCCTTAACCCTCTCACATATTATTCCAGGGGAAAAGCACTGATTACAGAACATGGATATGAAAGATGAATACCTAGGCCATATTATGGGCTAAATAGAACTTTATGAATGCTAATAGGAAGCTTTGATATCCAACCATCCAGCCAGTTATCCCAGATGTTTTCAAGACTTCATCCTCTACACTGGATACTCAATTGTCCTCATTTCTTTAAAAAGGAAAAAAAATCCTTTTAACTCCATCAAAATTGCCTTAGTATATGTCATCATTGTGGTCTGACTTTCCCTGCTGTATAAATCTTCACACAGTCCTCTCTTCTTTAAATCCATTCCTCAAGGAAGCCAAATAGTTGGTATCATCTTCCTCTATGACACAAAAATTTTCACTGGCTTCTGAATCTCCTGCATATATGACCTTTATTATTTGGCTTAAGCCTTTGCCAATTTTCACTTTTATTAATCATAATTTAGTATTTTGCAGAAATATCTCATGATATTTAGTCTTCCATGCTATTGCTGCACTATTTTTCTTTGTTTTGCTCTTTCTTGATCTCTTCCCATCTATGTCTACCTGTGAAATGCTGTAAAATATCAACAGTCATTGATCATTTCAGTAAAGATTTCTGTGTTTGTTTCAATAAGAAAATGTCCCCCAAGACTTATCATGTGATGACTGTGATAGGTTATGCAGCTTGAATTATATTTTCTTTTCCACCAAACTACAAAAGGGAAGTTTTATGAACATGGTTGATGTGATTTCAATGGTTTTTTAGCAGAATTTACTAATATAACTAAGTATGTACTCAGTAAATAGTTCTGAATTGAGAACCCGATTTTTGTTATTTTAATGAGAAATGTTCTTAACATGCTAAACTACTGGATCATGAGATTTTAGGGATCCAAATACTTTGTAAATTGATTCCTCTTATACATATCCTTGGCTTTTTCAATTAAATGTTAATAAATCAATTTAGAACACATTACTGAAAACCATGTACATAGCACATAATGTATGGTTGTAAAGAAGCCATCCTGCCTTTAGCACTTCACAGTCTCATTTACATTCTAAACAGAGACAGACTTGTAAGTATATGGGCATATTGAATCAAAATAATTTAATTCATATTGTAGCCCCATTAAAGAACCATGTGATGCACTCAGTCAGTTAGTTATTGTGCTTTCTGTTTAGACATTCTGTGACATTTTTTTATTGGTTTTCTGGAGCCAGTCTGCAGTAATTACCTAATTCTGTGATCTACATGAAATATAAAATGAAAAAGCATAAACTAATATATATATATATAATATGTTATGTTATATTGCATATATTATATATATGTGCAATAGATATCCTTTCTGTCCAGTAGCAATAAATATTTTTACCTTAAACAAAGAACAGAACTATAGAAATTCTATGGTATAAAGAGGTATATGTACCCACAATTATTTTCTTATCCTCTTTTTTAAAGAGAGAGGGATAGTGAGAGAGAGAGAGAGAGAGAATTAATTTTATTTAGTTTTTCATGTGACTTTTTTTGCTCCAAAACTTTATTGTGTATGTGGTGCTGGAGCTTGTATTCGCATCTCCATGCATGCCAGGCAGCTCCATAACTGCTGAGCCACTACTCCAGCTCTATTTTCTTACCGTTTAGACTTCTTTTACTTTGACTTGGCTCCCTTCATCAACCTGCCATCTCTGGCAGATTTATACCTTGTCTTTGATAATGTAGACAATTTACTTAGTTTTAAAAATGATTTACTCTCCACTTTATATTCCCAATTCATGGTTTGGAGGATTACATGACAGACAAGACATAAAGGAAGATTGGATAATAGAAGCTAACTATGGACACAAAACAGCTAGAAGAGACACCTAATAGTTTACAGTGCCATTCTAAATTAAATTTCCAAAATATTCATATATATTAGTTACATGCTCTTTATAATAATTTTTGTGTTAGTAGCTATGTTTGTATGTTAATATTATTTTTCCCTTTATGATTTTCATTTTTTTTCATATCCTTGTTATTATATTATAAATACACTTTAGGGTTGGAGCATTGGATCAGTGATTGGAATGATTGTCTGGCATGTCCAAGGACCTTGATTCAAACCCCAGCACCACATACACAACTGTCAGAGAAACAAAGACCAAATGACAAAATAAATCAAAGTGATTATCTCTCTCTCCCCCTTTCTCTCTTTAAAAATAAATAAAGAAATTCACTTTAACATAATAACTGGCTTTTGAGGAGGAAGATGGCAAGCTGAAGTGAGGCAGCTTTTCCTGAGGCTCCAAGACTGATTGGGAAAATCCCAGATCATTTCAGTTTTTCAAGGTGCATTTTGGGAACTATATTTTTGAAATCCCAGTGCTAGTTTGCACAGTATTTTTGAGGAGCAGAGACCTGGGAGAAGTGCATGGAGAAAAAGAGGTATTTTTTCCCATCTTGCGTCAGCTTTGCTGCCCTTGTTTACATTTCTCAGGGGGTGGCAGTGGTGGCAGCCCACCAGCAGCGGAGAAGTTGTCAACCAGATCGCTGCTGGGAACCCATGCTTTATAAAAACAGAGCATCAGGGGTGAGCGCATTTGCAGATACCCACCCAGCTCATACACTGCGTCTGGAGAGAACTGTCTGTGGAAGCTACCCACAGAGGTGCTTATTGCGGAGCAGGCTGCTTGGTGGGAGAGCCAAGCCTCTCCCGCCGAGCCACCATTTAAAGATCTATGAGACAAGCACACTCTGGTCTTCAGAGCAGGCTCTGAACAATGCATCTATAGATGGTCACTGATCACAGACTGAACCAGAAGGTTAAGACTTTGGACAGGCCCAGTCTCCACCTTGCTTAGGGGGACTTCGGTTTGTGGAGTAAAGGGGAGCATTTCTCAGCCCTGTTCATTCTCACCCCAGCCAGAAGGATCACGTGACAAGTTAAAGGCTCTGAGTCTTCTGCCACAAGAGACAGTGTCTACAACATCCAGCAGAGAGAGAATAGAAAACATCTCACACTCCCTGCTCATTAAGGCCACAAAGCCCTAAGACTTCTGACTTTCAGAACCCCTGGGAGGCTGGCAAAGTTCAGGGAATTCCAGAATCAGACCTCTACACTGGAATCCCCTTCTAGAAATCCCAGGAGACTGAGGATATCCCAGTCCTTTTCGTGAGATCACATAATTATAGACTGAGAGACCTTGATATCGAAACCCAAACAAACAGTAAGCATCTCCTCCCAAGGGCTCAGAGACACTCTTACTGTCCTATAGTTCCAAGTTTTCATTAAGAAATTTTACTTTTTATCTGATTTTATATATATATATATGTATATTTTTTCTTTCCTTTTTTTCTTACTCTTTCTTTTTTCTCCTATTCTCAATGTGTATTGGTGCAATAACACATTATTGTGTGTTATTACGGAAAGAGATCAGTTTCAAGTGATGAGAGACAACTTCTATAAGGAAATAAGGGAAAAATTCCATGAAATGAAAGAATATATTTATAAAGATCTAGACATTCTGAAGAGAGATGTAGCAGAGCTATCAGAATTGAAATATACTATCAACCAAATCAAATCTTCACTAAAAGATACTAACACCAGACTAAACTCAACAGAAAATAGAATCTCAGCTTTTGAAGCATGTACATCAGATAATGAAGACTGGTTGAGCAATGTCGAGTTCAAGGAGGACAAACAAGGAAAGAAACTTATCATGCATGACCAGAACTTCCAAGTAATATTTGATGAGATGAGAAGAAACAACCTGAGAATACTTGGACTGGAAGAAAACATTGAATAGCAAACAAGAGGCATTAAGAATATACTAAATGAAATAATCAAAGAAAACTTTCCTCATATCAGGATTGATCCAGCTTACCAAATCCAAGATATTTATAGGACACCAAACAGACCTAATCAAATGAGAAATTCACCAAGACATATCATAAATAAAATGATTAACAGAGAATCTAAAGAAAGAATTCTAAAATCAGCTAGGGAGAAGCCCCAAGTCACATGTTGGGGTATGACCTCCACTCCATTTCATCAGTGGCCCTCCTTTGATCTTGTTACTATCTGCATAAGCTCCTTCAGGCTAGATTGTGCTTTGTTGTGTTGGGGTCTGACCTTTACTCCATTTCATCAGCTGCCCTAGAGTGATCTTGTTACTATTTGCATAAGTTCCTTCTTTTGTCGTGCAAAAGAAGATCAGGGTGGGTTGGAATGTGCTAATCACAGGCTGTTCCCTAGTTGTTTCTCTGTATTTGAAATCTCCATAACCCCTGGCAACTCCCTTGGATTACTATTAGTTCCTTGGCTGTCTCCCCTCCCTATAAAAACCCGTGTGCCTTGGTAATAAACAGATTTGAGCTGCCACCTTCTTTGTGTCACTGATTGATTTCTCCGGCCGAGACGGAAGAGGTCTCCAATGAGGGGGATCCAGATTTCGGTTGCAGCACTCACCCTCCTGCTTGGCCCCCGGGGGATGGTTCGACTGATCCGAGCCATCCTGCCCACCATCAGGGATGACTGAGGAAGCGACAGTCACATTCAGAGGCAGACTACTCGGAATCACTAAGGATTTTTCAAAACAGACAATGAAGGCTAGAAGAGCTTGGAACAATATTTTTCAAGACTTGAAAGAGAATAATAAATAATATACCCTGCAAAACTCAGCTTTAAATGTGACAGAGAAATTAAATATTTCCATGATAAATTCAAGCTACCAAGATAAATGAACACAAACCGTGCACTACAGAATATTCTCAAGGACATTCTTCATTCAGAAGAACATGCTAATAATTCTCTTAACCCCTAAACAAGAGCATATCTACACCCCAATAGGAACCCAATATGGTGCAAAACACAGAAACAATCACAAAGTATGGAACTCAGATTCCCATATCTAGTCTACCTCTGAATGTGAATGGTCTCAATACTCCAATTAAAAGACACAGATTGGCTTACTGGATCAAAAAACAAAACCCAACAATATGTTGTCTACAAGAGACACACCTTACACTCAAAAATAGACACAGAGTGAAGGTGAAAGGTTGGTAATATGTCTATCAGGCCTGTGGGCCAAAAAAGCAAGCTGGTGTGGCCATCCTAATATATAATAAAGTTAATTTTGATCCAAAGCAACTCGGAAAGTACAAAGATGGACACTAAATCATACTAAAAGGCACAATTCACCAAGAAGACATAACAATAATTAGCATTTATGACCCCAATCACAATTCCTCAAAACATATGGAAAAAAACACTCAAGGACATTAAATCCCTCATTGATCTCAACACAATAATACTGAGGAACTTCAATACACCATTATAAACATTGGACAGATCACTGAAATAAAAATCAGCAAAGATATCTCCAATCTCTATTAATCAATTGGGCTTAATAGACATCTACAGAATATTGCATCCTAAATCAGCTGAATTTACCTTCTTCTCTGCAGCTCATGGATCCTTCTCAAAAGTAGACACATCCTAGTCCAGAGATAACATTAACAAATATGAAAAAGTTGATATAGTTCCAAGTATCCTATCAAACCACAATGCCATGATCTTAACAATCAACAATAACAAAAACAGCGGAAGCTACTCTAATACTTGGAAATTGAATAATACCCTCTTAAATGAAGAATGGATAAAAGACCAAATGAGATCAGAAATCAAGAAATTCTTGGAAATGAATGAGGATGATGAAACTACATTTTGAAACCTTGGGGATAGTATGAAAGCATTCTTAAGAGGTAAATTTATAGCACTTAGTGCATACATCAAAAATTAGGAAAGAGGCCAAATAAACAGCCTTAGGCTCCAACTCAAACTCCTGCAAGAAAAGGAAAACTACAATCCAAAAGCTAATAGAAGACAGGAAATAACTAAAATTAGAGCTGAAATTAATGAAATTGAGAACAAAAAAACAATACAAATTATCGACAAAACAAAGATTTGTTTCTTTGAAAAAATAAATAAGATCGACAGACCCCTTGCCAAACTCACGAAAAAGAAGAATGAAGTGAAGATAATCAACAAAATCAAAGATGATAATGGAGATGTCACTACAGATTTAACCAAAATCCAGAAGATTATCAGAACTTATTTTGTAAAATTATACTGTGCCAGTTTTAATAATCTGGAAGATATGGACAGATACTTGGCCACATACAACAGTCCCAGATTAACACTAGAAGACATTGAAAATCTAAACCATCCTATCTCAGGTACTGAAAATGAAGCTGCAATTAAAGGCCTTCCAGAAAAGAAAAGTCATGGACCTGATGGATTCACTGTAGAATTCTACCAAATTTTTACAGAAGAATTAACACAGATCCTTTATAAGCTTTTTGATGAAATTGAAAGGGTCAGAGCACTACCAAACACTTTTTATGATACCAAAATCCAACAAAGACATATCAAGAAAAGAAAACTGCAGACCAATTTCCCTGATGAACATAGATGCAAAAATCTTTAAAAAAATTCCACCTAATAGGATCCAAAAGTGCCTTAAAAAGATAATACATCATGATCAAATGGGTTTCATCCCAGGAAAACAGGGCCGATTCAACATTCTCAAATCAATAAATGTTATTCACCACTTAAACAGAATTAAAAATAAAAATCATATAATCATCTCAATCAACACAGAAAAGGCCTTTGATAAAACATCACCCTTTTATGCTCAAAATTCTGGAGAAGATATGGATCATGGGAAGATATTTTAACTATGTAAGATCCATAGCATTTCCATTGAATTTAGGAACAACACAAGGATGTCCACTTTCACCATTATTATTCAATATAGTCCTTGAAACTCTTGCCAGAACTATCAGATAAGAGAAGGAAATCAAAGGAATTCGAATAGAAAAAGAGGAAGTCAAGTTGTTTCTATTTGCTGATGACATGATCCTCTACCTAGAAGATCCTATAAGCTCAACCAGAAGACTTCCAGAGCTTATAAATGATTTCAGCAAAGTGGATGGCTATAAGATCAATGCCAATAAATCATTAGCTTTCTTATACTCCAGTAACATGTCCACTGAAGAAGAAAGCAGGAAATCTGTCCCATTTACCATCTCCTCCAAAAAAATAAAATATTTGGGCACGAATCTTACAAGGGATGTTAAAGACCTATACAATGAAAACTATTGAACTTTAAACAAAGAAAATACAGAACATCTGAGTAGAGGTGAGGTAGATTCAATATCGTCAAAATGACTATTCTACCCAAGACCCTATACAGATTTATTGCAATCCCCATCAAGATACCAATGCCATTCTTCACGGATATAAAAAAAAGTAATATTCAAATTTGTATGGAATAACAGAGGACCCTGAATAGCCAAAACATTACTCAGCAAGAAGGAGAAAGCAGGTGGTATCTTAATTCCTGACCTGAAATTCTACTGTAGGGCTATAATAACAAAAAGAGATTGGTATCAAAACAGATTTGAAGACCAATGGAAGAGAATAGAGAATTCTGAGTTGAACCTTCATACCTTTAACTATCTGATTTTGATAAAGGGGGCAAAGCATAGTGTATAAGAATGATAGCCCCTTCAAAAAAATGGTGTTGGACAAATTGGACAGCCATATGTAGACAACTGAAATTGGATCCTTACCTTTCACCCTGCACCAAAAATAAATCAAATGGTTCAAAGATCTGGCTATTAAACCAACAACTTTACAATTGCTTGAAAAAGAAGTAGGATCAACATTACATGACACAAGGGTTGGCACTGCCTTCCATAACAAAACTTCCATGTTGCAAGCAGTAAAATCAAGAATAGATGCATAGGATGCAATTAAACTAAAAAGCTTTTGCACAGCTAGAGATTTAGTCAAGAGCCTCACGATAACCTACAGAATGGGAGAAACTTTTTGCCTGCTACACCTTGGACAGAAGGCTTATATCCAGAATATACAATAAGTAAAAAAACTAAACACCAAAATCACAAATAATCCAATTAATAAATGGGCTATGGAACTAAAAAGAAACTTATAAACAGAGGAAGTCGCAAAACCCCATAAACGTATTTGAAAATGCTCTTCATCCCTAGCAATAAGAGAAATGCAAATCAAAACTTCACTGAGATTCCACCTCACTCTGGTAAGACCAGCAAAAATGAAGAACATGAACAATGACAGATGCTGGAGGGGATGTGGGAAAAGACAAACACTGTTACTTTGCTGGTGGGACTGCAAACTGTTACAGCCACTTTGGAAAGCAGTGTGGAGGACTCCTCAAAAAATTAGGGCTCAAACCACTTTTTCCCCCAGCTATCCCACTTCTGGGTATCTTCTCAAAAGGGCTAGTATTGGCATATTATAGAGATAAATCTTCTTCAATGTTTATAGCAGCTTAATTTACTATAGCTAAATTATGGAACCAACACAGATGCCCCTCACTTGATGAGTGGATTCAAAAACTTTGGTACATATGTACAATGGAATACTACTTGGCTATTAGAGAAAACTATGTTATGGCATTTGTAGCCAAATGGATAGAGATGGAATAAATTTTGCTAAGTGAAGTATCCCAAACTCAGAAACTCAAGGGCCAAATGCTCTCTTTCATTTGTGGAAGGTAGAATACAAGCGGAAACAGTATGATAGATAGTTAACCTAACAATTACCTCAACATGTATGAATTTTTACACAATCGTGTAGAACCTTGCCTAGGATGCTAGTGGACACAGGGAGGAGGGCAGGGAAGGGAGAAGGGAAAAAGAAGGATATCAAGGAGACTGGAGGGAGGTAGTACGGTGGAATCCAATCAGAGGGGAACTTCCAACTTCCATGAGAAGTCCAATTAACTTGGGGTTTCAGAAGGGGGAAACATGGATCCATGAGGAACCCAAGTGGGGAAACCATGGAATGGCACCAGCCTTGGCTTGTTTTGTTATTATACTTTTGTTCTTGATTGTTTGATGATGAATCCCTCCTAATTGTAAAACCATGTTTAACAAATGAAAAAAAAAGAAATAAAAAATGACTACACACAGTAGATGTTCAGCATAAGCTAATGGTTGAATAATTGTTTGCCCATTGGGTCACTTCTAACTCTATGCCTCAGAAATGTATATGAATGTCACAATTAATGATGCATAAAGCATACATAATAGCATTGAAATAATAATGTATTCTGAATCAGATATATGTTTATGAAATTAATTTGGAATAGATCTTCTATGTTATATATTGTGTAAATTTCCTAGAAAGCTTTACTATTTAAGAAAAATATGACATATTTTGTGAAAATTTTGTTGTTTAAATTATGATTGATTATTCTTTTGCTTCCTCAATTGATAGCTACTTTGCTTAACAAAATCATATTTTACCATCCTTATATAAGAGTATTTTTAAGACATAGATTATTTTTATAAAAACTGCTTTGATTATCTCATTTCACTCTGTTAATATAACCTCTATTTCTATGTTATCTGGGTCCATTTTGCATTCCGTTTTTCCTCATAGCTCTGAAAATCTGATTTTCAGGTCAGTAGATATGCTATACACTCTCCAAACTCATTGCTGACACTCTGCCAAACCATTTTTCTCCGAACTTCACCTTTCCTATCTAATGTTTTCAGGATTCATGCAATCTCAAACTCCAGTAACCTTTATCTTTTTCTATCCTTCACATACAACCCATACTTACTACTTATTCCCCATGTACATTTCTGATTTACAATGCAGGGCTGCCACTGTAATTCAGGGCCACTTGAAAATATTTGCATAATTGGCCTCTCCAAACTGCTCTTTACCATGTGCTATGGTTTGAACACGTTCCCCTTAAAAAGTATTTGCTGGAAAATTAATACCTAAAGCAACAGTGTTAGAAAGAGGGCCTGGTGAGAGGTGATAAGACCAGGAGGGTGGCTCGAATGTGTTAATGTTATTATCTTTACAGTGTGGCTATTATAAAAAGAGCCCCCCTTCGTTTCCTTTCCTATTTGCTCTTCCAACACAGAATAAAGGTCCTTGCTGCACGCAACCTCAATCTTAAACTTATCAGCAATCAAAAGAGTGTGCCAATAAATTTTAGCTCATTATAAATTACCCAGTTTCTGGTATTCTATTACAGTGTCACAAAATGGACTAACACACCATGTAAACACCATTTAATATATTTCAGCTATATCTATCTTGACAAGCCAAGCTTCATTCATAGGATTTTATATATCAGAGTTGTATCAAATATCTATGATCTCTTAGGAAAATAATTCCTTAAGCCTTGAGTTAGTTAGCTTGCTTTCTGTGAATAAAATACCTAATAAGAACAATTTAGAGGAGAAAAACTTTGTTTTAGCCTACCATTTCAGAGGTCTCAGTCCACAGCTGGGTGACTCCTTTACTGTGAGCCTGAGATGACACAGAAACACCATGGCAGAAAGGCATGGCAGAGGAAAGTTGCTCAGCTAATGGCAACTGGGAAGAAAAGAGATCACTTGGAGCTAGGAACAAGGTAGAGTTTCCAAGGACCTGCCCCTAATAACCTTCTTCCTCCAGCCTTTCCCCCTGCCTTCTATTAGCACTCAGTAGTCCATTCAAATTATTATTGCATCAAATGGATCGGATCATCGATAAGGATACAGCTTTCATTTTCTCATACTGTCACCTCCGGACTTTGCAACATTGCCTAATACAGGAACAAAGGATGGACATTCCAAATTCAGTCCATAACACATCTGTTATTCAAAGTGATTAACATTTCCCTCCCTACTCTAGAATCCCAAGCAATTCTTTCTTTTTCTGTGGAATGATTCTCAACTCCAACCTGTATCTTGTCTAGAGTTTTTAGCACATGTATTTCATATCCCAACTTCCACATATTTGCAACATTTATCCTCATATTTAAAGCCTTCCTGTAACTCTGTTTATATTCTTGAGTTCTTTGAACGTCTGCTTTCAATTCCCACCTTTTCCATGAAACCATCATAGCTAATTTTAGGCTTCTATTTATTCATGTGTATGACATTTATAGTTATTGTTCTCTTGCTTCAACTGACATACATTTAAATCAATTTGTTTTGTTCTGAATGACATTGTGCATATTTGCTGAAAATTTCCACCCATGCACATTGTTGCCTGTTCATATCGTATATTGATAACACTATCACATCCATTATGTGAATGACAGATTAGTGTGACTTTCAGGTATTCAAAAGCTTGAGAATGTACTCCAAACAAAGATGCAGTAAAGCTAATGAATATCAACTTGAAATTCAAGATAGATTGCAGCAGCAAGGGGTGTAGTTTATTCTACTACCTCCATGAAGAAAGTTTTTCCAAGAACTGTGATGCTCTAGGAAGAATACCACATATATTTTCAAAAAAAAAGAAAATATTCTAGGTTATAATCAGATAGCTTAATTAACTTGGAGAAAAATTAACTTGGAGAAAATAATGTGTTGTAATATAAGTATTTTTCTATATTTGTTTTTAGTCTTCTGCCACATTTGTGCTTTTTGTCTTGTGTTTTAATAAATTTTAATATAATGGAGTAGCTACAGCTATGTGCTTGGCAAGCTTTCTCTGCATTGTAAGAAAGTTGTGATATTTTATTCAGATATTATGATTAATTTTCAGTTTATGTTTGATTAATAAATTCTGAGTTAGGAATTTTGTGTTATAAAAATCATAAAAGATTTTTATGCTCTGAGACTATATGTTTTTAATTTAATTATAAGAAAATAAGTATGAATGTGAAATATATTGAAAATTAACTCTTGGCACTTAAAATATTCAGATGTACATTCTGAATTAATTCAGAAAGTCTGGGTAAAACCAAACATGAAATAACATTTGCACAAGTAAAGAAGAATAATTATTTGCTATGGTTTGAATATGGTCCCATCAAAGGTAAAGTAATTAGGGTTAGATGAGGTCATGTGGATGGAGTCTTCATGATGGGATTAGTACTTTACAAGAAAAGATCTGAGCTGTCACATTATCTCACTTGCTCCATGATGCCTTCCACCATGTTATGATATGACAGGAAGGCCCTCACCAGATTCTAGCACCTTGGTATTAGACTGGCCAGCCTATAGAACAGTGAGAAATATTGTTTTTTTTTCCTTTATAAAATGCCTATTCTGTGGCTTTCTATTATAGCAAGGGAATTTTACTAAGATACTATTCAAAGTAATGACCCACATATGCTCATTAGCTCCTATGTTATTAATAACTCAAAGTTACCCACTTTTCCTGTCAACTTCCATCAGACAAATGAAAGGTAGGTCTTTGAATCTTTCTAGCTTGCTCCTGTTGCTCTGAGGCATTGCAGAACCAATGACTAATTGATTCAACACCTTTGCTCAGGTAGTGCAAATCATGTTTCAACTTATCCTCAAGAGCATCTCTGTCTGATCAAACTGTATCTAGTCTCCTGAAATAGCATTACTTTTGTTTTTTAAGAGAAAGGGACAGTGAGAGAGAGAGAAAATAAATTTTATTTAGTTTTTCATGTGGTTTTCATTGCTTCGACATTTCATTGTATACATGGTGCTCGGGTTCAAACCCACATCCTGACGCAAGCCAGGCAAGCATGTAACCGCTAAGTCACCACTCCAGCCCCTACTTTTTTTTTTTAATATCCTTCTTCTACCTTACTTCCCTCACTCCTCTTCCACTGAGAATTCTCCTGCAGGACATCATTTGACCAGGATTTACCATGTCAGTCTCCGGAAACTTACCTGAGGTAAATTTCTGGCACAAACACAAACAATAATGCTATTTCTACTACAGAATAATCCGTTCCAGCTTTCTAGATTGATGACCCACAGATTTAACCTAAAACCTCTTAATACCCAGAATGTCATCAGATCATAGGAACTACTTGATTTAAGAATAAATATGTCAGGAAGTATTTTCTCTAAAATTATATGATCTGAATCTAAAGCAAAAAGGCAGATTCCTAAGCTCCAATTTTTATTATTTTTTTTTCTCATTCAGAACTTACTGAGAAAGATAAGTATAACGTTACTTCAATAATCATTAAAAAATTAGTTTCCTTGAAGCATGTCTTTTTTAAATTCTTTGATTTTACATTTTAGGACTGTATCAATTATCCTATTATGCACCACTAGCAGGTTAGTAGTCTTATTAATGTCATTATCAATAATAAAACATTAATAATCAAATACCTCTTAAGAGGGAAAACAGCATATAAAAGAGAGAGAACACAGAATTAAAATAAAAGGGAAAACTGCAATCACAGCTGCAAATGGGACTGAAAGCATGGTGATTATACCTACTAAAGACAAAAGCAGTCTTTTATCTCAGGGAAATCTTTGCTTTGTTCTCTCTTCTTTATTCTAATGTAACATGATGCCAAGAGCCTTTGAAAGCTGAGCAAAATTCTATTATCAATTTGAACTTCCAATTTTCATGGGAACAAATAATGAAAATTCTCCCTATACAAGAACTATTATAAAGATTTAGTTAACATTTCCCAAATTTTATTTTATATATCACATTTACTACATCCTCTGCAGTATATTCTGTTTTGCTGACATATGGATAAATCAAACATTAGATATTTAAACATCTTATATTATGTATCACTAAAAGAATGTATTTAACACTAGATAGTGCTATTTTCTTGGCTAAGTAATCCTAAATTAAATTGTATAATCTAAATTAAATTGTATGATATTACTTTTCTTTACCAACTAATTAAGGCATTTGTTAAACTTGTATAATTTTAAGGTAACAAGGAGAACCTAATGGAGTTCTATTGAAATTTTTCCATTAAGTTAACATTATAGACTTTTAATGAATGCCTTAATTAGATACTATTATTAATAGGGCTGATGCACAAATGAAAATCATTCTGAATGCACGCAACATGCCTCATTAGCATTCACTGCAGGACACTGACCAAAAACCTTAATTAAAGATATGTCGATCCTTCTATATATTATTGCCTGCTCAACAAAGTACGTACATTCAAAAATGTACTATTATAGCAACACAGAAACAGCATTTGAACTTAAATTCTAAAAATTTGCCCTTCGTTATGCCTTACTTTTCTTGTATCCTCTAATTTTCCATTTTATTGGCTTATTCCATTCAGCAAACAATAGCTAATTTTGTACATTTGTCTCACAACTCATAGTTTCCCTTAATTTCATGGAGAGTAAGCTTAAAAATTTTTATTTGCTCTTTTGTCCTTTCCTCTTCAACATTGTCCTAACTTTTGTCTAACCACTGAATATTTTTAATATGGTCACCTCTGGCCTTGGTGTTGACACTAAGGTCAGGAGAAGCTTATTCTTTGCATCCTTACACAACCGCTTGGTGGCCTCTGGCATCCTTTATGAAATCCTTTTCTTTTTCTCCTCTATATCTTTTCAATTATGGGTTTCCATTTGTCTCAGTGACTATGCCTCCTCAAATTTCAATCGCATGCAATAGCACTGACATTGCATAAATGTCATTTCCCCTCATGTCTCTGTGTTTTAGTGTCTTCTTGTCTCATTTTACAAAATCTGTTGTGAGATTTCATCAACACATATAACTCAATGTTGACACAAGAAAATTCATTCACATATTTATTGAGGTCATAATTGAGGGAGACCTCTCCCTAGGCACTGGAAACATAGCAGTAAACAATGCAGACACATAGAGCTTAAGTTCTAACTTTCAGAAAACAATGGTATGAATTATATGCACTAATGGCTTCTCTAATGGACTTAAAATTGTCTGTATTTAACTGCCTGCTTTAACTAGTTACTAGAATGTTCCATGACTAATCAGAATCAATATGCTTGAAACCATAATTAGTCTATGTTTATGCCATTTTTCTACCCTTTATACATCTCTAACCTGAATGAATTTCATCACGATACATAATTTTTGTAAAGAAAGAAATTTAGGAAATTACCTAGTGTCTTATCTTTCTCATCCCTGCAAACCTATCAACCACCAGCTCCCTAAAGTATTTTTTGACTCTCTATCTCCATTGCCACTGCTTTATTTCAATACATATCATTTCTTTCAGGGAATTAAAGAATTCATTTTCTTGCTTTTTCCTAGAACTACCACTCTCCTTGTCTAAGTTGGAAAATATACTAAAAGTCATCTAATCTAATTTGCATAAAATCCAAAATTTTATCTACTTATGACTTTTAAAAATATGATACCTTTCTTTCACTGGCATATGTGCTTCTTAAAACTCTAGATACCTTCTACCGTTTAGTGTCATCTCGTTAACACTCACAGGTATACATCTCTTCAGCTTCCCTAGCCAGTCAATTTCAGTGTTATATTTCACCTCAGTTCTCTCCAGTAGATTTTCCTCTCTATCTTTATTACCACAACTCTGACTTAAAAACTCAGGTGACATTCCTTTCAGGAATCCTTGTAAGAACTACCAATCTAACATTTATGCCCACTTCTGTTTCTTTTACCACTCAGGACACAGGCATACCAAAAGCTTGTCAAAGTGTAGAATTGTCCTTGAATTACCTGCCTTTTGCCTCCTTCTCGCCTACCTAATTCTTAAGGTCCATGTCCTAATCCGTAGAATGTACTGGCATGTTCCCTTATATGGCAAAAGGAATTAAGCCTGCAGCAGGTCTTAAGGTTCCCAGTCAGCTGAAATTAAAAGGAGAAGATCATCCCAGTTTATCAGGACAAACCCCATTTAACAACATGAGATTTAAAGTGAGGAAGTCAGTTAAACTGAAAGGATATAAAGTTATTCCCCTTGTTTGTTTAATTAGTACATTTTTAGTTACAAAAAATAATGGATTACACTGTGTCATGTTCGTATGTGAAATAACATAACTTGATCAGCTTCATTTCCCAGTATTTCCCTTTGTCCTCTTCTCTTCCTACCCTGATCATCTTCTTGTATCTTATAGTTCCATTTTCTCCACTTCAACCCTTTTTTTTAAATTCAGCTTTCACATATGAGTGAAAACATACATTTGTCTTTCTTAATTTGACTTATTTCACTTAACATAGCTCTCTCCAATTCCATCTTTTTCCCTTCAAATGACTTAATTGTTTTCTTATTTATGGCTGAATGAATCTCTGTTGGTTAAATGTACCACATTTTCTTTGCCTATTAATCTATTGATGGACACCTAAGCTGGTTCCATAACTTGGCTACCGTGAATTGCACTGCTATAAACATAGGTATGCATGTACATCTATAGTGTGTTGACTTTAAGTATTTTTGATAAATAGCAAGGGGTGGTTTTGCTGAGTCATATTGTAATTCCAAGTCTAATCTTTTGAGAAACCTTCATACTGATTTCCATAATAACTGTGCTCCTTTGTATGTCCACCAACTGCATAAGAGTTCATTTTTTATACACCCTCACCTGCATTTATTATTATTTGTAATCTTTATTATTACCATTCTAATTGATGTGAGATGAAATTTCAGTGTGGTTTTTATTTCTATTTTCCTAATGGCTAAGATGTTGAACATTTTTCACATTATTTTGGGGAATTTATTCCTCTTTTGTTCATCTGTATAGCTATTAAATAGGTTTTATCTTTTGATGTTTAGTTTTTTAAGCTCTTTATGTATTCTGGTTATTAATATTCTGTCAAAAGAATAGCTGCTGAAGTTTTTTTTCCCATTCTGTAGGTTCTTGCTTTCCACTGCTATGCAGTGTCCTCACATTTAATGATTTTGGCATTATTATCTGAGCTACAAGAGTCTTATTGAGATATCACTGTCTATTTCCTATGTTTTCTTCTATAGGTTGCAAAGTTTCTTATCTTTTTCATAAGCATTTATCTCACTCTGGGTTGATTTTGTGCAGGGTGAGAAATAGAGGTCTTGTTTCAATCTTTTACATATGGACATCCAATTTTTCTAGCGTCTTTGTTGAAGAGGCTGTCTTTGCTCCAATGTATGGTTTTGAAAACTTTGCCAAGAATTTTATGAACATGGCTGTGTGTTGTCTCTGTTTCTTCCATTCTACTCCATTGTTCTATGTGCCCATTATTCTGCCAGTGCCACACTGTTTTTGTTACGGTAGCGCTACAATATAATTTGAAGTTGGATATTGAAATGTGACCACTTTTACTCTTTTTGCTTTGCATTACTTCAGCTATTCTGATCTTTTTGTGCTTCCATATGGATTTTAGTTTATTTTTTCTAGTTCTGAGAAGAATATCATTGGTGTTTTGATACAAATTACACTGAATATGTAGATAACTTTTGGAAGTACTCAAATTTTACTTCAAAAATGGAGGGATAAAAGGAAGGAGCATGGTGATTATTAGAACCTAGACATAGACACTGAAGGCATAGGTGTAGGAAAAGGTAAAACTCAAAGAAAAATTACATTTTTTCTAAGCAGAGTACTTGATAAATCATTGCAGAAAATACATGATAAAAAAAACTTCTAATTTTTTATATTAATTGACATAAATTCCAGGCTTACCTCCTCATTGTGCACATGTTCAACAAAAATTTTTAAAAACATTTAAAATCAAAGCAGGAATTGAAGTACCTGACACATTGCTAAAAAGCTCTCACACTAACTTAACTAGCGTAGGCTAGAGAATCCATTCAAAATAACAAAGGCATTGAACATGAAATTATATCGGGACTACCAGTTATAGAAAGCAAGATAAGACTTTCAGTCTATCCCTAAACTGGTCAATAATACTTACTGTATCATTGCTTTTGTACTGCCATAGGAGTTAGCCAAAAACTAGGTGATGCACAAAACAAAATATATTTATTTATTTATTTAGTTAGTTAGTTTTTACAATTCTGCATTCTAGAAGCCCATGATCAATGTTAGGCCTCTCTTCCTGGCTTCTGGATGGGAATCTTCCCCATGTGTCCTCCCATGGGCTTTCCTCTGTTCACATGAGGAGATGGAGAGCTTTGCTGTCCTTTCCTGTGATGTCCTTAGGTAACCAAACCAATCAGATTAGGAGTTTGCATTTAAGACCTCATTTAACTTTCAGTACTTCCTAAGAGGTTCTATCTCTAAATACATCCAAATTGATGGTTAAGGCTTCAACATACATTTTTCTGGAATACAATTCAGTCCATGATTTGTTCTAAATAAAATAGAAAAATATCATTTTCCATAGGAGTATAAAAGAACTCAAAATATTGAAAAGTAATATTCAAAATTTCCAGGATAGAATCCTAAGCTTCTGGCAAAGAATTGGAAAAATCTGAACAACACTCAAGAGAACATAAATTCAAAAGACACTAGCACCAAGGTTATATTGTCTTTAATCTGAAGATCTTTTACATTTATGTTGGAGCAATTATGCTAAACCATGTAATATGAAACAAATGTTGGAGTTATCATAAAACATATAATTCAGCTATCATAACTATCTTCTGTAACATAATGCTAAACACACTTAGAATGAATGGATAGTGAAAACTTTCCAGTAGAAATATTAGAAAGTTTAAAAAAAGACCCTGAAATTTTTTAAGCTAAAATTACTTATGTCTGAAGTAAAATTAATAAACAAGTAAATAACTGATAGATTGGATACCAGAGTCTAGATATGACATAAAATAATTCAGTGAACCACTGAAGTAATTAATATTTTAATATAAATTGTATGATTTTGGGTTTGATAACATCCCCCATTAAAGAAAAATTAGACTAAGACTTAAAACATTAGGACTTAAAACTATGACTTTGTTTGGAAATAGATATATAATTACTTAAGATGAGTGATATTGGGTTGGGTGGGATCTTAATCCTAGATGATTGGTGTCCTTATGAAAAGAGAGCTCAAGCTCACAGCAAGAATGTCATGTGATGACAGGGGAGAGGCTAGAGTGACATAGGAATAAGCCAATAAATGCCAAGGATTGGTGGCCACAACTTGGTGCAAGGGAAGCAAGGAAAGATTCTAAAAGAATCAGAGAGAGCATTTTCCTGCTGATTACTTGTTTTCAGACTTCTCATCTTCAGAATTGTGAGAAAGTGAGAAAATAATTTTAAGTTACCCAGTTTATGATGCTCTGTGACAGAGAACGTGGGAAACTAATGTAAACAATGGATTAGAAAAAAAAGAAAAAAAAAGACTAAAAGAATAATAGATACTCAGAGTTTTGAGAGCATTTTCAAGACTTTGACTCAATTGCAGGTAATCATCACAAGTAAAGGTGGCTCACCCATCAAGAAAATCTAAAGAAATAAACATGAACACCTAGGAAGTTGGGCAAACACATAATCTGAGTTTTTCTTTAAGGTCAGAAAGCCCTAAAGATAAAATATTTCAAAATAAATTTTTAAAAATTCACTCATATATTTTGTAATCAAATTGCTGAAAATAAAATGAAATAATTAAAACAACGAAAACTAAAGGAAATACTCCATTTAAATAAATGATGAGTGAAATGACTTTTCATCAGAAAACAACACAGCTCTGGGTGTGGTGGTGCACACCTATAATCCCAGGGGCTTGGGAGGCAAAGGCAGCAGGATCACAACTTCAGAGCCATTCTCAGCAACTTAGCAAGACCCTGTATCAAAATAAAAAGATAAGTTAATAAGCAAAAAGAGCTGGGGATGTGACTCAGTAGTAAAGTGTCCCTACGTTAAATCCTCAGTACCCCTCTCCCTGACAAGGAAAACAAGATAGCAAAGTAGAAGAGCATAATACAATACTGATTGAAAGTTCAAGCCAGAATTCTATATCCAGCATTATTATCTTTTGGAAATAAAAGTAAATGAACACAGATAAAGGAAAACTAAGAAAATATATCATCAACATAATTGTTCTAAAATAATGAAAACTAAATTGAATATTAGTCCCAAAGTGTATGGTTTGGATGAAAGGTGACTCCCCAAAGCTCGATATGTGAAACAATGCAAAAAGGCTAAGTGGTAAAATGAGTGGGTTATGAGAGCCTTAACCCATCACTGAGTTAAACTCCTGATGCGGACAGGCTGACAGGCTGGTAGGGTGTGACTGGAGGAGATGGGTCATTGGGGGTGTTCCTTTGGAATGTATATTTTGTGTCTGGTCAGTGGAGTCTCTCTCTGATTCATGAAGTGATGCTTTGAGCTGCTTCCCTCTGCCACACTCTTCTGCCATGAGGTTCTGCTTCCCCTGGAGCTCCAAGGAATGGAGTGGTCTTCTGTGAGTCCTAATATAAACTTTTCCTATGTTAAAATTATTCTTTTTGGGTCTTTTAGTTTTAGCAATGAAAAAGCTGACTAGAATACAAAAGGAACCATGAAAATACAGAAATAAAGAAATAATAAGGAAGTAACAGTAATAGTAAATATCTGGCTAAACACACAAAAGATGAACTTTCTAAATATGAATAAATGTTGAAAAATGTGTTACAGGTATCTCAGGGATTAGAGGGAGATTTTAGGGAAAATATAGGCACATGCTTTTCTAAGTGATGTATTTTTTCCTAAGGTGTATTGTGAAATAATGTATCTTCTATGGTAACTAAAAGGGGAATTCACAGATAATATTGCTTACATAAAAGCTAAATTTATTGAAATTTTAAATTGAGTCATCTATTTCAGGGATAGGATGACTAGATATCCAGGGAAAAACTCACACTAATGTTTAAAGTTATTTGACAAGATACTTAAAATACACTTTAAAAATGTTTTAATAAACTAATTGAAGTCTCTATAAATTCTGTAGAGCTCAGAAGATTTGGTAAATACAAACACAGAAAGGCAAACAAATATCAAACAGGCATTGCACTGGGTGGGGCATCTAATTATCTGTATTAGCAAGGGCCTGGAATTAGCTGAGAGAGAAGAGTCCAACCAGGGATCCTTACAAGGTGAATGATGTGTTTGGAGATCACTTAATATAGCTAGAATCACCTGAAGTTGACAATCGTAATGATGAAGTAATAATAAATCCACCTTGAAGAAGAAACTTTTGGGAAATATGCTTATTTTGGCTTTATCTTTAAATTACATGAGGAAAAAAAAGTCAACCAGCATCCCCTGGGGCTGGAGCGATGGTGGCTCAGCAGTTGGAGCAGTTGCCTGGCATGCACAAGGACCCGGGTTTGAAACCAAGAACCACATACACAACTAAATGATGGAGAAACAAAGGCAAAATGAAAAAATAAATAAAATTGATTCTCTCTCTCTTTAAAAAATAAAAAGAAGAAGCATCCCCTGAACATTCTCAGCCATAACTGCCACTTACAGTAATTTGCTCTGTGATGCCTGAAAATGTGAGCTTATTTAAAATGATGTTGGGTATGTAACGTTCCCAGGTTCCAGATGCAAGGAAATACAGCCCTAACTGCAAAACATTTAAAATCTGTAGTTTAAATATTCCTCTGAAAGAAAAGCTGAGGGAAGATAATTTCTGAGTGAAAAGAAAGGAGGGAAGGAAGGAGTTAACTCAAGGAAGATTGAAAACATAAATAAATAAAACATCTAGGGATGTGGTTCTGCCTACACATGAATGCTTGTAGCAAGACTACTCATGATTTACAAAGCATAGCAATGGCTCAGTGTTTATCAGAAGATGAATGGATAAATAAAACACAGTATATGCATACAAAGGAGCAATACTCAGACATAAGAAAGGATGAAGTACTGATGCTTGGTACAATACAACCCTAAAAATATTATAACTGAAAGAAACCAGACACAAATAAATTCATGTTTCGTGATTCTGTTTCTAGCACACATCCAGAACAGCCAAATCCACGCACAGAAAGTAGATGTGTAATTGCCAGAGGCTGTGGAAAAACAGAATGGGGAAGGGGAATGGAGAGTCGCTATTGCATGTGTCCACATCTCCTTTGGGTGATGAAATGTTCCAGGACTAGATATTGGTGATGGCTGCACAAAACTGTGCTAATGCTAACTGACACTGAATTGTACATTTTAGAATTGTTCAAATGGTATATTTTATGCTAAGTATATTTTGCTACAACAAAAAATGTGAAGTTGAAAAAATCAGGAAATAGTAAATAAAAGATTTGTTATAAAGAAAGGAAAAGTAGGAATGGGTAGAATTCGTACAAACAAGATCAAAAGGCAAATTACTTAACATAAAAAGTAAACTTAAATATCAACTATAGTGGCCAACAATTTCCAAACAAGGCTGAAACAAAAGTCAAAATGTAAGGGACATGTATATTAAAAGTACCCTTTTAGTGCTTTTAAACTCTGTATTTATGAAAGAAAGAAGTTTATTCCAGAAGTCAGTTCTTAAATACAATAGAAATATTGAGGGAAGAAAATTGTAAATAGGCTGTTAAATTGAAAAAAACTTAAATGTGTTATATATGAATCACTTACAAAGAAGTTAATAAAGCAATAGTATCTCAGGTGACATATGTGTGCAACACATATGGTAAAGTAGTAGTGACTGATGTTGTACTGTAGTTGTTCACATACTGGCACCAAGGAGCTCTCCATTCTCTGGTACTTAAACCTGTACACATGCCAACTGAATTGACTCAAAATTACTTTCTAACTACAGTCCACAAACATAAACCATTAACCAGCATATTCCAGTAAAGAATAATATCAATGAATAGATGATAAATGATTTGAAGCATCAAGTTACAAACATGAAATATTTTCATTGAAAGTATATTGTTCTCTTTTTAATTAAAGAGGTAAGATTATATTGGCAGGAATTCTTGACATTTTTATATGAATATACATTGGAGGTAATGTTAAAGTAACAAATACTACAACACATATATGCAGCTTTCTTGAATGAAAAACATCAACTCTATAAATATGCAAAATTGAGTATGCTAAAGACATAGAATTGTGTGAGCTTGTCCAAGATTACATGACATGACAGAGAAAGCTATATTTATGATTTATAACTCACAACAAAGAATGAATCTCAAAAAAATAGCAGACCTACGTATATCATTTGTTTCAAGATTTGCAAAGATAATCCCATTATTATGCTATAAAAATTCCCATAGTTGAGCTGAGTGGGATAATAAATTAACTTTTTTTTACATGACAAATTTGTAAGTGAAAGCAATCTAATTAAATCAACTTTAATTATTTCTAGAGGGAAGGTGTTGTTATTGATTGGTTTGTGAACGGATAGTAAGATAATTCATTAAAGTTGTTTTCTTTTTTGTTAAGCTTAAATAGAAAAGGCTTAATGTACAAGTTGATAGAACTAAATTCTACTTCTATAAAGAGGCCTAAAAGAAATATTCTTTATTTCCTCTTTTCCAAGTTAGATGAGGTTTCCTTAAAGTGCATTTTCTTTTCTTGGAGGAGATTTATATGTTACCACGCCCATATTTTGACCTCAATGCAGAATTTGCATGTGGGTATACCACATATAGTTTTCAAAATCTTAAAGTGAACTTGGTTTTCAACCTGATGACCAGTTAAAAAATCATTAGTAAGCTAAATGCAGGGTAATCAGTTGCCTGTTTTAACAGACAATATGAGTGTCTATGGTCCAGTATCTGGGCATCATTTATGTTATTTTTATAAACGCAGAAGGTGGATGAACTTTCTCTACTTCCTTTGTATATTTTTTGTTGTGCACTTTTGGTAAAATAGCTACAGTTTATGAGACAACCTATCATACTCTTGTGTCATTTCCTTTTGGTAACCTCAATCTGGTTTCTTTGTCAGTCACAGGACTAAGGTCCTATCTATATCTAGTCTGGCTGATTATTCATCATGCACATCCTTCTCTTTCTTTTTCCATTATTTGAATATAGAGGGCAATGGTGAAAAAGAAACTATGACGAGAAGTATGGTTATGAAATTGAAAGGAAAAAGAATGAGTAATTGAGTAATCAAAAAGGTCATCAGAAAATCATCAATGTTTATTCAACTCTTGCTCTACAGATAATGATACATTTTTGTGATCAGAATACTATCTGTAATATTTTTATTCTCAATACATATTATTAGAAAGTAAATTATGTATTTAAGCTGAACAAGGTGATATTTATTACTTCTTTAAATTCAGGAATTTTTTTATTATATCTTGATGATGATAATACTTAAATATCTTCTACAACCTAAATCCCATATGTACAAGTCATGGTTAGACAGAAATATAAGATAAAAACAATTTCAAAAATTCCCATCTTTATAAAAATATCATGTGATGGAAGCATGATATTGCTTCATATGTTAGCAACCTACTAACACGAGAGGACACAGAAATTTTAGCAAGATATTTCATGTATTTTCCCTTTTCCTATACTAAAATTTTTTAATTTATTTGAGAATTCTGTATTTCTTGCTATGGTGAGAAGGAATATATTGATGTTCATGACAAAATGAAAAAAATTCAGAATAATTTCATTTTTAAAAGTTTAAAAAAGGGCTGGAGTGGTGGCTCTGTGTTTATGCGAGATCAAACCCCAGCACCACATACACAACAAAGTGTCAGAGCAACAAAAGCCACATGAAAAACTAAATAAAATTGATTCTTTCTCTCTCTCTCCCTGTCCCTCTCTCTCTCTTTTTTGCTCCCCCCAGGGCTGAGGACCGAACTCGGGGCCTTGCGAGAGCTAGGCAAGCACTCTGCCACTGAGCTAAATCCCCAACCCCTGTTCCCTCTCTCTTTAAAAGAAAAAAAAAAAGTTAAAACAACTGTTAAGTAAATAGACTTTGAACAAAACGTAATTCACTAGGTTTTGAAAAAAAAAGAAATAAAAAGAAAATGCTAAATATAGGTCCATGTTTTCTTCTTCAATTTACAGTGGAAAAGATTGTATAACATAGCTTCTGTTCATATTCATCTGGAAAGAACTGGATTTGAATTCTGGCTTTGTTATCAATGTACATAACTTCGAAGAGCTTCATTTTCCTCTTTGAAAAATGGATACATTAATAATTTTATAAGAATTATGTGAGAAAATATAAAGAACTTAATAAAGTCCCTGTCAAAACTATTCTCCATCCTGTAAGTCTGTTATAATTATAAAATAAAGAAATAAGAAATGAAAGTAAAAGAGCTTTACAACAAAGAAATGAAAGTAAGAGCTTTACTACAGAGAGTAAAAATGCAAGCAACTCCTGGTTTCAAGGAAACAGTGAAGACAGGAAATGGAACCACTAGCTGAGCAGTTTGTCATTTAACAATTCTTCCTAAGCAAAAATATCCATGGGTCTGGATCTTTTGCCTGACACTGGCACTCTAATGGGTGATAAATTTAGAACAAGGTAGATGGGAAATGCTTTTTAAAAGCATTGCAAACTCCAAATCAAATGAGTGCAGCCAGCTTCTACTGAGAAACAGCTTCTAAGTAGAATGGGCCTTCAAATTAAATGATGAATTGGGGGTGGAATTGAAGGGGGTTGGTGAAAAGACATTTCATATCACCGTTGATCAGCCTCCAACATTCACTGGCTTGGAGGAGGGACTTCAGTACCACAAACCGTTGACCTTCCCCATCATAGTCTATTTATAAGCATCAAACACATTCACTTTTTAAAAAATCAGAATTTTTTTATATGACAGTTAAGGTTCAGATGTTAGGTGTCCCAAAAAACTCACATGTGAGACAATGCAAGAAAGTTACAAGGTGAAATAATTGGCTTATGAGAGCTTTAACCTAATCAGTGTGTCAATCCACTGTCAGAGATTAATGGGTGGGAAATGGTAGGTAGGGTGTGGCCACAGGTGGGTCATGGGGGTTTCTTTTGGGTTTATATTTTGTATTTGTTGAATGGAACTCTTTCTCTCTCCCCGCTTCCTGGTTACCATATTGAGAGCTGTTTTCCTCCACCACATATTTCTAAATTGATGTTGTGCCTCATCTCGGGGTCCTGAGGAATAAAATCAGCCACCTATGGATGGAGAGCTCTGAAATCCTGAGCACCCAAATAGGATTGATCTTTGGTCACAGCAGGAAAAAACTGACTAAAATAGTGAAAACATCTTTATTCTTTTGAAAATTTAGTGAGGGAAAAATATAGAAGTATATATGCTAAAATTTAATCATGGATAGTATAAAAAGATTATCAATTAAACTAGTGATTCTTAATGAGTGAAAATGTACATAAATTTGTTAACTTTCCTCATGATATCCTAAGAAAATATTAGGAAAAAAATTAAAAATAAATAATCTTAAAGAATGAAAACTACAGAGAAATTATCAACAAATGTAGATTTTCAATGTATTTGTGAAGGTAAAATATGGCACAAAACATAGAAAGCATTCATGAAGGACATTTGTGAATATCCAAAGCAAATATAACAAATGTAGCCAAATGGAAGCCAAAACTAGGAATTCTCAAGGCAGCACACTGTAGGATTGGATTAGCAAATTTTATGCATTTAGACTTTGACATGATCTATAGATATTGATGAATAAAATACCTTTATATATTGCTTCTTAAGTTTCTGTCAAATGTAAATATTTTGTGATAAATGCAAATAAGAAAGAGAAAATAATAATTTCTCTTCTCAAGGAGATTAAAAATATGTGGAGGATGAGGAATCAGAATAAAATGGATTCTACTATGGTAAATTTAAGGTAATATTGGAAATGCTAGCTGGTAGAATCAACTTTAATGGAACTTATATCCTGAATCTGAAACATATATATAGAATGAGAAATATACGGATTTCAAGAGAAATTAAAAACATGATGAATACAAAAGGAAGAAACATTGCAGGAATGGAACACAGAACATAGCAAGTAGTTCAAAAGTCAAGTCACTTCATTGGAACTAGAATACAAACCAAACCAAACAGAGTAAATATAGACTAGACTTTCAAACTTCTTCATCAAAATTTAAGCAAAATAATGAGAGATCATAACAACTTGCACTTTTTTGCATGTGAAAGCATCCAATATAAATTATTTCCAAAGTGTAAGAAAAACTAAAGAATTAACTGAATATCTAAAAAGAAGTTCATTGTCTTCAAATACCTATGTTGCATAAGATTTAATAACTATACCAACCTAAGACAGAATGGGTCTTAAAAGTGAAGCATGTCATTGAAAAATATGTTTCAGGATAAACTGGCATTTACTTGTGATTGTAGCAGATCACCCTCTTGGATGACAAGTTGAACAAAGAAAGAAATTAAAAAATAACTCATACAAGTTTTCTTCTGATATGAATGAAAGATGATAGGGACTGAAAAGAAATAAAATAACAAATAAAATTAATAAATATACATATATATGTATATATATGTATATATGTATATATACATATATGTATATGTATGTATATATTAAAATATTTGAGGTTATTACAACAGCAATAAAGTAAAATTCCTTATAAAAATTATGCATCTTAGTGATAACTCATAATATACTGAAATGATGTGGCAGATGTACTTTAAATATGTAAAGAATAAACTCAAACATAAAAGGAATTTACATTTTGTGGTCCATTGCATACGTCTAGAATGTTAATTGATAAAACAGTGAACATAAGAGAAATATAATGAGGGGGAATACTGACTTTAAAATAATGAAGAGATGGTTGAATTTTGGAATAAAGAACAGAGAGATGTCAAAGGGATTAAAATATTTATCAACTGTAAAAAGAATTCTAAATGTTCTCTTTATGTTGACGGTCTGCAAACCATTTTTGTAAAGAGTCAAATAGTAATTTTGAGCTTTCTGGATTATATGGTCTCTGTTCCAATGACTCAACTCTGTTCTTACAGCACTAGAACAACCATAGACAACATGTGAAACAAATGAGTGGTACTATGTTCCAACAAAAGTTTATTTATAGACATTAAATTTGAAATTCACATTGGCAAAGAACCTTATTCTCATTTTGATTCTTTTTCACCTTCATAAAAGTATAACAACCATTCTTAACTTCTCATATGTTCAAAAACACGCTGTGGTGAAGATTTGACCATCAAAACATAACTTGCCAATGACTTGTAAAATAACTTGATTAGCTTACATAAATGTTGATTAACTGCTTTATGTTAACCCAAAGAAGTATGATATGTAAAATAATAATTTTGAAAGCAAATTAAGTACACATGCTATCACACTGATTTTCAGAGAGTAAAAGAAAGATTACTTTTATAGTAATGGCTAAAAAATGTCTTACACTTCTGTCTACTCAACAAGACATCAATCTTTTCTTCCTAGAAATTGTTCTACATGCATACTTCTCAGAATCCCCATTGATGCTTAAATGTGTAATTTAATGCTCCTTAAATAGCACCATGTTCTGACTTTTGTAGAGTGTCAGTAATCTAGGATATGACACAGTAAGTAGGCACTATTTTTGGCTCCGTAGAATAATTCTTCTGAATTTTTTTGGCAGTTATATTAGCTAATTTTATCATCAAATTATCCTAAATTTCTGTAGATGATGTCAAAGTCTGTTACTGATAACTTACTTCAAATTCCTGAAATCTTTAGGATTCCCAGTATTTATTTTTCAGAAGGAAAACACTTGGAACTTTATTCATTATTGTTTCTCTGAAATTGGGCAATCAAAAAACACTTTCAGCACATAATCACAAAATTACAGAAGACAAATTGGAAATCTAAATTGAAAACTCTAAAATGTTGTAAATACCTAGAATGTATCCTAAAATAACTCTACTGAATAGATTATTTATTTAGCTAAATATTAAGAGCAAAATTATTTATATATAAAATTTATGTAGAATATTTGAGCAATAATCCAGTAAACATATTGTAGTGCATTCATAAATGTTTAAAGTTATAGAACAAGCAGTAATTATTAGATGAATAAAAGAAGTAAAATAAAAGTATTGATCATAAAAACAATTATGCTTACATAATTCTATACGTACAATATTACAAACATTGATAATATAAGCTTTCTATAATACATGAACTCGTTCAGAGAATATATGAGGAAAGTCTAAGCAATTAATCCTATCATTTGAAGATAACCTCGACTACATAAAGAGGTAGTGAAAAACAAATTTGGGTCTAACTATTCCAAACTATTATCTTTAAAAACATGAAAACAAAAGACAAGTGAAAATACATAAAAAAAATAGGATATATCTCAGAAACACAAATATAGTTCAGTATTCTAAAAGTTGACAATGCAATTCAATCTTTTATTTTTCCAGATACCTATAATAAATTTTAAAGGAGGGTATGTTGATTATATTCAATGCCTACACAGGACAAATTAACATCAATCAAAAAAACAAAATAAAGAATTTCTGAATGGAAAATACAGTACATTTCTTTGCTGTGGCAAAATATCTCTACTAGTAACTTAGAATAAACATAATACTAAATGTAAAACTAAAATCAGTTAGAAGGCAATATGATCATCATCAATACTATTCAGCAGTGTTCTGGAGAGCTTAGTTAATATATGTGAATATCCATGAAAACAAATAATTTATAGTGCAAGTAATGATTTTCTTGGGAAGAGGAAAAGCCTATATTAGAGGTTCTAACAATCTCCCACAGAGAAACAGATTCTCATGAATAGTAAGTATATTGTGAAGTTAAAGTGTTAAAATTACTTACAAATTATTAACTGAAGAAATCATAGGAAAATAACACAGCAATCTAACCAACCCAGAAACTGGAATATGAAGACATGAATACTTACCATATAATAACTTTGGCTGTCAAATTAATGCATTAAAAATGACAAATTCAGAAATCCATGAGGATTCCAAACACAGGTAAGATTTTAGAAAAATGGAGTTCACATGCATTGCTAATGATGGTGTCAACTGAACCATTTATTTGGAAGGAAGAAGATTGAAATGGAAGGTCTGATTAATTTATAATAATCAAGAAGTCTTGCTTATGAAATTTGAAAGGACTTATTTCATTCCTCTCAATATTGAGGGAGACTTATCTATAAAAGCCAAACAAGGTTCCTGATGATTAAAGTGACTGCCTGGGATATTTTAGACTTGTGGCTCCATGCAGTCCCTGTTTTAAATGTTTTCTTTGTTAAAGTTTACTATTCTTTGGATCACATGTTCCATTTACCTGTGTAAATACAATTGCATTGAAAACAAAACAATACCAGCCCTTTTGATAGGATAATGAAATGCTGGTATTTTGTTCCACAGGTTCACTCTGTTTAACCTATCTGATCTACTCTGTTGATCATTTATATTGAAAATATCACTAGCAAGGAAGAATGGTGGAAATAATGAGTGAGCAGCTGTACCCTCAACATCAAGGAGACTTCAAGTAGTGAGCAACAGAAGAATGAGAAGACAAAATTATGATAGAGTCACTTCAGAGAGGCTGCATTCTAAATGATCCCATCAAAATGACTTGGGGTCATGATTAAGAATATAAAATTAGACTCTACTGTTTTTAAAACATAAAATTTAAAAAGACTAAAATTGAGAAAAATTTTTAAGCAATTACTAATTAACAAAGATGAAAAATGGATCTCTTCCAAAATCACTAATTTCCATCAGCAAATATCAATAAACAAATTCTAAAGCTGATTCACAGAATCACAGGTAACATTTGGAAGGAAATAGTAAATTAGCAGATGAAAAATGCCAATGCCCTAATGTTTATGAGATTACAAATGAAGAAAGCAATAATATTCACTCAATTAGATGTAGAAATGACTATTTAGATATTAGAGAAAATAAATGCAAAATATGATTTATATTAATCAATAATTTCATTTCCAAATGATAAAAATACAGCTCAAACTAAGTTAAGGAAAATAGAAATACAATGGCTTTAGAAATTGAAAAATGTGGCCAGGAATGGTGGCTCAGAGGTTTCGGTTGCCTCATATGCACAGGGACGCGGGTTCATGCCTCAGCACCACGTACACAACGAAGTGTCTAAGTAAGGAAAGCCAAATGAAAAACTAAATAAAATGGATTCAATCTCTCTCTCACACTGTCCCTCTCTCTTTTTTAAAAAAAGAAAGAAAGAAATTGAAAAATGTATAGCTAGAAATACCTTTAGACATAATTGTAACCAGAAGCTTGAATTAAATCATCAAAATTAGTTTGTGCTCCAAGTATTTATATATTCATTACTCATTTACTAGGTAGACTGGTTACCACAGTCTCATACACATTCCATAACATCCCATAAAAAATAGAGCTTGTCCTGATGTCTCTGAAATTACAGCATTTGCAAGGAGTCTTACTGACCATCTACCCATACCTCCATAAATCTTGATAATTACCAAGATAGAATATTCTAATTACAATATCCTTATCTTTTCATCCACTTTTCAAAACTTTATTCGTTCAATATAGTCTTACATATTGGAGGGAATTATTGTTTCACATTCATGAACATAAGGATATTGACCAAGTAAGTTAAAACTGATGCTAGTTCATTGTCTCACCCCTTTGATTATTCCCTATTCACACCTACATTGATAACTCCCCTACTCCCTCCATCCAGCTGCACTGATACCTCTCCAATCCCTCCCACCCCTCCCTGCTCCCCTTCCTTCTCCCCACAGCATGATAGTTATGGTTCCCCCTGCTTATGTAAAAATTCACCAATGTTGAGGTCAGTATTAGGCTTAGCTAACTTTCAATCTGACTTAGATTGTATTCTAGCTTCCACATATTCAACTTTTCAAATTTTACTTAATATATTTTCCAAGAAAAAAATATTCTTACAAAAAACTGCAGAGAGTAATATAACAAGAATGACAAATGTTCACTAGAGTACCTAGTAAAGCTGACCATCTTACACATTACAGTTGATACTTTAAATTATTGCATTTTTAAATAAATCACCTGGGAAATAGAAACAATGATGGTTCTTCTTACATCAGGATATGACACATCAGAAAATTTTGGTACATATTAAGTGTAAAAAAATTATGTCATTTAGATGAGGAGGTTCTCCCTAAAGTTAGTACAGAGTTTCCATATCTTGCAAATCTCTGAAATTCTTCACAATAAATATTTAAAGGTATTGTTTGTGAAGAGAAAAATTATCAAATAATATCTCCTTTTGAGATGTTTGACATAAATTGTAACTTAGTCTTAGGAATGGATAAAAAATACATAGATTGGATTTTATTTTTCTGTGTCTAACTATATGTGTCCCCAGTCATCACTTACTTCTTCCAGTTTCCCTGAAACTTTACAACAAAATGTCAAATCTTTACTATTTCAACACACTACTCCAAATGGTGGAATAATCTTCAGGTGACCTTTTCTAATGCTCAGTGTTTCCTATAGAAAATGTGTATTTCTTTATCCAAATTTGCCCTTCAGCCTAAATTCTCATCCATTTGAATAAACTAGAGCTCTAATTTTTGTGACCTTGAACTTATTCAGAATTTACATTACTCCATCTAAAATGTCTCACCTGTGAATGTGAAACATCTCTTCAGTACATTTGACATTGATATTCTGTGATTTTCATGAGTAATGCTCTGTGTTCAATGAAAATGGATCACTATCATTTTAGTCACTCAAAAATTTTGAACTTTATTGTTACAGCAATTGTACTTTCTTTATTGTGTGTCTTTTTGCAAAGTTTCTTACAATCACAAATCTTTTAAAATTAATATTTACTTTAAAATAATGACCTTTTCATATTTGTGTGAAAATAGAACAATATTTACATTGCACAGCAACTGAGATGAGATTCTCTGACCCTGAAAATGCTGATTCTGTTAAATGAGATTTAACACTCCATGTTCCTTTTTTACAAGGTTCAGTTATATTTTCCTATCACATATAAAAGAATAGACTTGATTTTCTTAGTGTTTGAATGCTTATGTTGTCAATTTTTTTCGGTGAAAGTTAATTCACCTAAGTTGTATGAGTAGGAAAATGATTATGAAAGCCTATGATATCTAATGAAACGGTTTCTTAAGGAAAAATAAGAAGAAATAAATTGAAGTTATGAAGAAGTAATTTTTTGGTTTCCATTAGAAGAAATGACTTTTTTTGTTAGCTAGGAGTAGAAGTTTGCCTTTTGAATTACTGAATTTCCTTTAAGCTAGACAATGGATAGACATTTTTCCTTGTAAATGTATTTGATGGTTTGATTTCTACTTAAAGTTACTCAAAGAACAATATATCATTTTTTTATAATTTTTACCTCTCTTTCATAACACCTGAAACATTGACCCTTGGAAGTTTTCTCAGAACTCTTCTCCAACCTCTGTCTCTTTGATTCTTTTCTTGGTGGTTAAATATATCTTTAAAAGAATCTTTATCATTGTATCTATCAAAATGTGTATTAAGTTGTTGGTCTCTCATTGCTCTATTGACACTACTTAACAAAGTCTATGTAACTTATGTAGTAATATTTGTTTAAGCAATGCTAAAATATATCCATCTTCAGGCATGAATATCTTGATAGAAAGAGGACTATCACATATGATTATGTTCATTTTATAGCATATATGAAATGGATATTTAGTGACCTACATCAAATAAAGTGCTGCCACATACATGGGTAAGGCTTTTGATCATTCACTTTATTCAAGCAACCATCTTCATTAATTAAGGTTATAAAGTTATAAGATTTGATATAAAGAAAAAAACAATTGCATAGGACTCTATACACCCACCTAAGAATTCCACCAGAGCTGAATGCAGCAGGCTCTGTGCCATGGAACCAAGCCACAGGACCATGACCTTCAGGTGCAGTAACTCCCCAAACCCAAGACTTCCAGCTGCCCCACACATAGCTGCTCAGATGCAGCCTATTCTTACCAGGTCCAGATATATTGGACACTTTCCTGCTACCAAAGATCCCAGGTCCTGATGCTGTGTGAAAGGGCCCATTCAGGCCAAATACAAGACACCACAACCCATTAAAGCACCCCAACAGCTGCACATATACAAACCAGCAGGCTGCAATACACCCCAAACAGATTTTGAGTCAACACTTTGGGGCCTAAATTCATAGGTAGAGCCAAACAAGGTTCCAGGCTGAAGTAGCTTCTGGAAGAAGGTGTTCATGAGAAGGGTTGTGTTTGACCAGACACTTGAACCTGCAAAGAAGTTTCTCTAGACTTGCCTACCATCACCACAGTAAAACTCTGTTCAAAGATTCAGATAAAAGATTATCAAAATGAGGAATCAAAATAGAAAATGTTCACCTCAAGCTCACAATTACCCAGCCAAGGAACACAGAGACAGGGAGCGAGATGTAAACCTAGAAATAAATATCAATGATCTGATTACTAAAAGGAACAAAGAACTAAAAGAGGAATTAATGATGGAACTAAGTGAAAAAACAAGAGATGAAATCTCTATTATCAAAGAAGCAGAAATACTGAAAAAGGAAGTAACAGAGCTGAAATCTGCAGTCAAAGACATAGAGGAATTATGGAAGAATTTAATAATAGACTAATTTCTTTAGAAAACAGAACCTCAGCTCTTGAAGAAAGAACTTCCAAAAATAAAGATAGACTAAGAAAACTTGAGCGCACAGATGACAAAAGAGAAAAACAAAATAAAAAACAAACAAACAAAAAAAGCAACAATAGAAAGTGAGCAGAACTTTGTAAATATCTGGAATGATATCAGAAGAAGCAGTCTAGGAGTAATTGGGATATAAGAAGAAAATGAAGCACAAATACAAGGTATAAAGAACATTCTCAATGAAATTGTTAAAGAAATTATTTCCTATATAAAATATAGTTAGAAGTGTTCATCAAGGAAGCATACAGGACTCCTAATAGGCCTAATCAAATGAGAAGTTCACCGAGACACATCATACTCAAAATGCATAACAGGGAAATGAAAGAAAGATAATTAAAAGTGGCAGATGAGAAACAACAAATCACATTCAGAGGTAAATCAATAAGGATCACATCTGACTTTTCAGCTCAGAATCTAGACGAAAGAAGATAATGGAAGGCAATCTTTCAATATCTTGATAACTGCAACACGCAGCAAAGAATACTATACGCAGTAAAATTCAATTTCAAATTTGATGGGGAAAAAAGAATATTTCATGATAAGATCAAACATGCAGCATTCATGAACAGAAAACCAGAGTGACAAAGAATCCTCAAAGACAAACTCCAGATAGAAGAACAAGAAAACATTTCTCAAAACCCACAAACAGGAAATTCAGTAAAAGAGCATGCTATCAAGACAACAAAGAAAGCACATAAATTATTAATAAAGCATAATGGTTATGGAACCACAACCACATAACTATCCTAACACTGAATGTGAATGGTCTCAATACACCAATCAAAAGACATAGAGCAGCACATTGGATCAAAAAACAAAATCCAGTTATATGCTGCTTACAGAAGACCCACCTGACAGCCCATGACATCCCCAGATTGAGGTTGAAAGGATGGAAAAAAGTCTACCAGGCATATGGCAAAAGACAGTTGAAGTTACAATTCTTATATCTGAGAAGGTAGATTTCAAACATAAGTTAATAACAAGAGATAAATAAAGGCAATATATCCTAGTAAAGGGAGCAATGCATCAGGAAGATATAATCTTAGTAAATATATGCTCTCCAAATATGAACACTTGCAAATATGGGGAAAAATTATTTCATGACATGAAACCACTTTTAGACCTCAACACAATAATACTGGGAGACTTTAATATTCCTCTGTCACCAATAGAGAGACCTTCAAAGCAAAAAACAATAAAGAGATCTCCAGTCTAGGTAACTCCATAAATAAAATGGACTTAACAGACATCTATAGAATATTATATCCCAAAATGGCTGAATATGCCTTCTTCTCAGCAGCATATGGATGCTTCTCCAAAATAGACCATATTCTAGTTCAGAAAGGAAATCTCAGGAAATATATATATAAAAAATATCATTCCATGTATCTTAGGAGAAAGTAAGAATCTATTTTATTTAGTTTTTCACGTGGCCCTCTTTGCTCTGATACCCTGTTGTGTACGTAGTGCTGGTGTTTAAACCCAGAGTCTCACATGTGTAAAGCAAGCACTGTAACCACTGAGTCACCACTCCATGGCCCCCCTTTTTTTTAAAAGCATGAAAACATTCTTAAGGTGCAAATTTATAGTAGTGACTGCTACATTAAAACCAGGAAATATCTCAAATAAATAAGCTTATGCTCCATCTCAAATCTCTACAAAAGGAAGAACAATCTAAGCCCAAACTCAGCAGAAGACAGTAAATAATCAATGAAATTGATAAATAAAAAGAGTTAACAAAGCAAAAGCTGGTTCTTTGAAAATAAATAAATAAAATTGATAGACCCCCTAATTTCACTAAAAGAAGGAGAGAATTGAAGCAAATCAACAAATTATGCAAAGACAAGGGAGTGATCACCACTGATCCTATGACAATCAAACAGATTACCAGAACATATTTTCAAAAATTATACTTCTCTAAATTAGATAACCTAGAAAACATGAATAAATTTCTAGATGCATGCAACATCTCCAAATTGACGCAGAATGAGTTCGAAATCCTAAACAGCCCCAAAACAGGCACTTAAATCCCTATAGCAATTAAAAGCCTTCCAAATAAGAACAACCTAGGACCTGAATTTTACCACACCTATGAGGAGGAGCAAACAATTCTGCTTATTAAGCTATTCCAGGAAATTGAAATGGAGGGAACTTTCCAAAACACTTCTTATGAGGAAAACATAATTCTGATAACAAAGCCTAACAAAGACACATCAAAAAAAGAAAATTAGAGACCAATATCCCTGATGAACACTGATGCAAATATCCTTAATAAAGTTCTATGAAACTGCATTTAAAAGCACAACAGGGAGCTGGAGTGGTGACTCCGTGGTTACGGCACTTGCAGAGCATGTGTGAGTATGTGAGGTCAAACCCCAGCACCACCACGTACACAATGAAGTCTCAGAGCAACAAAGGCCACGTAAAAAACTAAATAAAAATTATTTCTATTTCTCTCTCTCTCTCTCTCTCTCTCACTGTTCCTCTCTCTTAAAAGAAATAATAAGAAAAAGCACAACAGGAAGATCATTAGATATTCACCTCATTCAAGTGAGCTTCATTCCAGGGATACAAGGGTGGTTCAACATACTCGAATCTATAAATGCATTCACCACTTAAATAGAATTAAGGACAAAGATCATATGATCATCTCAATTGATGCAGATAAGGCCTTCAAAATCCATTACCCATTTATCCTCAAAACTCTAGAGAAGGTAGGAATCAGAGGAACTTATCTTAACTTTGTAAAGTCTATATATGAAAAACCCTCAGCTAGTATAATACTAAATGGAGAATAGCTGAAAGCATTTCCACTAAACGCAGGTACATGACAAAGCTATCTGTCTTGATGCCATTAAACTAAAAAGCTTTGGCTCAGCCAAGCAATTGGTCACAATTGTCAAGAAACAACCTAAAGAATGGGAGATAATCATGGCCTGTGATCCCTCTGATAGGGAACTAATATCCAAAATTTTAAAAGTACACAAAAAACTTAAAATCAAAATCAGTAATAATCCAATCAATAAATGGGCCAGAGAGCTAAACAGAAACTTCTCAACAAGGACATTGAACAAGCCATTGAATACATGAGAAAGTGTTCTAAATCACTAGGAATCAGAGAAATTCAAATCAAGATTTGCATTAATATTTCTCCTCAGTCCAGTCAGAATGGCAAAGATGAAGAATACAAATAGCAACAGATACTGGAGGGGTTGTGGGGAAATAAGAATACTAGCACACTGTTGGTGTTACTACTGACTTGTACAGCCACTCTGGAAAGCAGTGTAGAGATTCCTCAAAAAAATTAGACATGGATCCACCATATGACCCAGCTATCCCTCTTCTGGCTATTTTCCCAAAGGAGTTAGAATCAGTATATTACAGTGACACAAAATCAATGTTCATAGCTGCTCAATTCATAATAGTTAAATTACACAATCAATCCAGATGTCCCTCACTGGATGAGTGGATCCAAATACATATATCTACACTCATACATATAATGAATTCTATTCAGGCATTATAAAAAGAAATGATGTTGCAGCCTTTGAAAGTAAATTGATGGCAATGGAAGTAATCATGATAAGTGAAGTTAGCCAAACCTAGAGAGTCAAACGTCAAATGTTTTCACTCATTTGTGGAGGCTGAAGCTAAACTCAGACTTCGGTGAAAGGTAGTCAATCTTATATTTTGGATCTGCCAAGGGCGTAGCAACACATAATATAGATGAAACATAGACATATAGGTTGGCAGGGGATAAGGAGAGGCAGTGTTTGGGAGATGGAGTAAGTATAGGGAGGGACCCAGGGAGAAAAATCAACAATGTAGCCTACTCTTGACCCCACTGAGAAGTCAACTTATCATGTGTTCAATCATTTAATTCTGGAAAATTCACAATCTTATTCATATATAGTCAATTATATTTGTTACAGGCATAATTTAGAAGAATCAAGAACCTGGGGTATGGGCAATATGGGGTACCTATAGTTTATGATCCAGTGCATAGCATATTATTACTTTATAAACATTTATGATTGTAAAATAATTGAACTCTTAATTAACAAATAAGCACTGGAAATTAAAAAAAAGAAATTACAAGAAGCACAGTATGGATGTTTGTATAGAAACTGTTTTGAGAAAACAGTTGTACAGGAGTAAGCATATTAGCATCACTTATCAAACTTTATTAGTGGAGAAAGTATGTATATTATTAAAGGTTAATTTTATATTGAAAGAAAAAGCAACATGAAGAATGGAAATTCCATTTACTTAAATTAAAAAAGAAAACAGGAGGGAGAGGGTTTAGAGGACAAGTAAGACATTCATTATAGATAACAAGTTTGATATGCTCATCTGGCCGAAACGGGAGATAGTTCTATGTGAGAGAGAAACTCAGGGGAAAGTACTGACTGGTAGTAAAGAAAATTATGAAGCTCAGTGAACTCACCTGAGGGTTGCTTATGGAAAGAGAAGAACTAATGTGCAGGAATTGAGCACAGGGGCTCCAAAGCTTAGATCTAAAGAAAATGAGAAGAAACTCATGAAGGAGACAGAAGTTGACCACTAAATTAGGAATAAAACAAAGACAGTGGTGTGTTGGAAATCAAGTGGTAGTTGTTCTCACAACTTTGGGTTACTATGTAAAAGCAGAGTTTTCAACTTGGTAAGGGCTTAAAAATGACCTTCCTTTTCATTAATTTTTAAAACTAGCATAATATTTGTATTCATTTACAGGGTATATTGTCATAATTCCATACATGTATACAGCATGCAATGACCAAATTAGGGTAATTAGCATTTCTATGTATTGCCTATTGACATACTTAAAACTCTTCTGTTGTGGCTGGAGCAGTGGCTGGGCGGTTAAGGCGCTTACCTGGCATGCACACGGATGCAAGATTGAAACCCAGCACCACGTACACAACAAAGTGTTGGAGCAACAAAAGACACATGAAAAACAAAATAAAATTCAATTTTATTCCTCTCTTTCTCTCTCAATGTCCCTTTCTCTTTTAAAATAACTTGTTATTATGAAATGTATATTTAATTGTTGTACAGTATAGTTACTGTATTATACTGTGTAAAAATTAGAATCACTTTCTCATCAGCAACTGTGCTTCAGTTCCCACTATCCATTTGTTTCCCCTCTTTGTTCCAACCCCTAATGACCTCAATTCTGCTCTCTATTCCTATGTGATCAACATTTTTAGCTTTCAAAAACGAGTAAGAACAAACAGTATTTGTCTTTCTATTTTTGGCTAATTTCATGTAACAGAATGTTCTCCATTTCAATCCATATTGCTGTAAATGATGGGATTTCGTAGTTTTTAATGGTCAAATAATGTTCCTTCACATATATACAACATTGGTTTTATCCATTCAAGTGTCAATGAAAAAAGGTGGTTGTTTATATGTCTTGGACATTGTGATTACTTTTGCAATAAAAATGGTTGTACAGGGAAAAAATATGAAAACCAAGCTTCAGTCTGGGTGGATATTTTTAATATTCATATATCTCATGAATTACTAATGTCTAGACTATTTAAAAAATCCAAATAATATTAACAACAACAACAAAAAAAAAAAAACCACCAGTAAAATACTTGCAATAGCTATAAAGGTACACTTCATTGAAGAGGATATACAGTTGTCAAATAAACATATGAAAATTTCTCAACATCCTAGTTATTAAGGAAATGAAATTTAGGATTCCAATGACACATCACTGTACTGCATACTCCTGAGAACAACCAGAACTAAAAAGAATAACAAACTAAATTCTGGCAAGGATATGAAGAAACTGGATAACTCATTCAATATTGGTGGAATGTAAATGACACAGCCACTCTGGAAAGCAGGATGACAATTTCTTAAAAACACAATATATGACCTAGGCCTTATCTAAACATACGACTGAACAAACTTAACATATGAGCTGCCACTTACCACCTGGCTAAAGAAATGAGAACTTATATCCACACATGGTCTCTCAAGGAAGTTTTATTTGTAAAAACTGAAAAATGGAAGCAAGTAAAATGTTTTAAATGTAATAAAATCCATTTAATTAGAAATTCTATTTCTTTGTTTTTAAGGAAAAAATATCAAAATATATTTTCTATACTAGTTATGATATTTTGGTCTTATTAAATTAATTTATTTTAAAGCTATCTTCTCAATAATGGCTACTTTTCATACAAAATGACATCCTGTTGGTGTATTATGATTGAAGATATAATGATATTAAGATATAATTGAATATTAGAAATAACTTAATTCCTTTATACTAGTAATGTACTAAAAACGATGTAAAAAACTAAATCATTTAAGAATTACAGGCGTATTTTTCAACATTGAAATATAGATGAAGCTCAAAAAGAACTTTAGAAGAAATTTCAATTTCACTTGATATATACACCAGATTTTGGTTTATGTTCAGTTCTCTGATTCCTAGAATTTCTTTCCTGTATCTCCTACTTATTGAAAGTGCATATTTACAGAAAGACTGTAGACAAAGTATGTTCTAGCTAAAAAAAAAAAAAAAACAAAAAACAAAAAGCAGAAAAACATTATTAATGAAATTAAATATTCTCATTCTGAAGTTACTGGAGGTACTTTTTTTTTTTTCTTGTCCAGGTGCCAGCGAGTGAAATTAGGAACTGGCATAGTTGCTTTGACCTTGTAGCTTCCTGCCTGAGCCTCCTGTGCTGCTGGTGTTACAAGCATGTGACACCTTTCCTGGCTGGAAAAACTGTTAAAAACAAACTGAAATACAATAATGGATCAATGATTGATAACTGAGAACCACTGGTGTAATAAATAAAAATAATGTAGAAACATGAATCAGTCTTTTGAAGAGCTATTCTTCAAAGAGAGAGGGACAGTGTGTATGAGAGAGAGAGAAACAATTTTTATTTAGTTTTTCATGTGACTTTCATTGCTCTGAGACTTTGTTGTGTAAGCGGTGCTGGGGGTTGAACTCAATGTATTTGTGCGTGCTGGGCAAGGACTGTAACCGCGGAGCCATTGCTCCAGCCCAGAGCCACTCACTTCTTGTTGGTGATGTCAGCCTCTTACACAAATGAACATCCTTATATATTTAAAATCCGTTCTGAGAAGTCAGTAGTCTTCCTTATCTTGGAACTGAAATTTCAGGTCTTCATCATATCAGTTGTTAGGCATAAAGGAAGATTGGATATAGATATAGATATATATATATAGATATATATAGAGAGACTTTTTTTAAATAACATCTTATTTTGAAGCCTGCCTTATTTCCTTTCTCTGGAAACTGCATAACAAAATTAGCTCAGTGGAGTACAAATTGACTTTTTTTATAATAGATAGTTCTGATTTTCTTTTATCCCCCAAATTTACTTAATTGAAATATTCCTTCCCTTCCTTTTTGGTAAATTTCCAAGGTTTAAATTTCTTTTCACATCATATTGAGCATTTGCATTGGAGTTTGAGAATGTGCATCAGTTATTTGTTTTTTACAGTTTTTTTAAAGAGAAAAAGAGAGTGAGAGAGTCATTTTTTTTTTTTTTTAATTTTTTCACCTGGTTTTTGTTTTCACTCCACTTAGTTGCGTTTGTAGGGCTGGGGTTCGAACCTGGGTCCTTGCTCATACCAGGCAAGCACTCTACTTCTGAGCCACCTCCCTATCCCTGTTTGTTACAATTTATTCAGATTTGTCTATTATATAACCTTTTCTTTTTTGTTTTTTTAAAGAGACCAGGACAGAGAGATAAAGAGTAAGAGAATCAATTTTTATTGAGTTTTTCACATGGCTTTCATTGCTCTGACACTTAGTTGTGTAAGTTGTGTACGTGGTGCTGGGGTTTGAAACTGTACTTGTATATGCCAAGCAAGCGCCGTAACTACCCAGCCACCACTCCAGCCCCTATAACCTTTTTATATAATATTTTGTAACTTGCCTTATACTACATGTATGATTTATTAACAGTATGTTTTCTGTTAAGAACATAGTGTTTTGAACTATTATGAATGTGGTAAGTATTAAGATCATATGATGTTAGAATTGAAATCAGTTAATATAAATACAAATTTCATTTTATCTATTTGAGGATAATATTACATTTCTGTATTTTTCCATGAATTTCTGGCAGTGTGTCTACAAAATTTAAAGTTTTGTGTCTTGTTTTGCTTTTATAATATTACATAACATTCAAAACCTGTGTTGGCAGTACCACCACTTTTTATAAAGTATCCTTTTCTTTGTTTAGAAAGTTCATTTGTCCAATGTAACTGTCTCAGAATATCTCTGATTTGTTTTTTCTCCATTTTTAAAATATTTGATCCATTATTTTAAACATATCTCTTTAAAGACATGTGAGTTTTCAAATTTTGGGTATTTCTGAGTAACTACTCTTACTTAGTAGGCTAGATTATGTAATTTGAAATAGTTATGGGGAAATATTTATAGTTAACTGTATTTTGTTAATGTAATTGTTATAATGTATCCTTATTGTAGTCTGTCATTATGTAAATGACATTTTTCTTTCACTACATCTGCAAATTTAAAAGTTTTAGTTCTTTGTCTTTATCAAAAAATCTGAAATTTTGTACCTAATTGTCAGCTTCCTGATACATTGACTTAACAAATGACATTCTCATGTCAAGGACATCTTTGTACCTGTGCTCCACCATGAGACTTGCAGAAGATAATATACGTGTGCATATATTTTTAACCCCAATGCAATTTCTGTCTCAATATTTTTGCCAGATATTCTCAGATTTTTCCCTCTAGTCATTAAGTGTATTTTGATGTTATGATCTTTTCTTACATTTTCAAGATTTATAAATGCAAACCTTTCTAATTCTATAAATATATCAAGATTGAAGCACATTGTCCTATATTGCATTTTCCCTATACCAATTTTCTTTTTTTTTTCATTCTTGTCTTAATTGACTGATTTTTTCATATTCTATAATATATAATATGGCTTTATATTTTAGATTCGTTTCCTCATCATTGGGCTTATTTTCTACTTTCCATCTTTTGTGTCACCCCCTTATTACTCATGAATATTATTCATGTTTTGCACTGTATGTTAATTTATTTATCAATGTTTTCTAAATTATCTTTCTAATAATTCCAAACTTGAGGCCATCTCAGAGACTATTTCATATTGAACTTTTCTTCTCTTAGCCATATGATTTAAGTTAATATTTATTTCATAGAACAATCTTCTTATTATAGACTGTAGATAGGTTGTATGTGTATTTTATTATTTAATTCATTTGTGTGTAGACTTTGTTGAACTTTTAATTTGATGCTAATAGTTGGTGATTTTGAATATTTTGAATGTGGGTTTGAATTTTTTCTTCACCCAGGATTGGAATCTGATCAACGAAAGAGATATCTTTAGTGATTTTAGTTTACCTGCCATATTTTGTGGTTATTAGGAATTTCTCTTTGCTCTCAAGACTCATCTTGGTCTTTTTGCCCACTGGGAAATCTCCATCTCTGATTTTTTGTTGTTGTTGTTATTTGTTTGCTTTTTTTGTCTCTACCATCTAATAAATAATTAATTGCATTTGATGAAAAATATTAAAAACTATGTAGATTATGGTAATTACAGTTGCAAGTTAATAATTGACCCCCCACAATTATATGGATGCTGGAAGAAGACAAGAGATTCCTCGGTCAGACACAGAAGAGTTTTTTACTCACAAGACAGCTGCAAAATAGGTGTCATGTTCACAATTAATTCCTATCCTATCAAGACTTTGGCAATAAGGTAGTGATGGGGGACTCGAGTGGATATACATCACAACAGATAAACCTTGAGTTTTGGAAACCTAAATCTTTATGGCAGTATTCAGCCAAACCTATATGATGTTGCTTCAGGGGAGGATTTACTTTTATTATATGTAGCAAAATGTTGATTTTCTTGTTAAGAAGCAGATAGCTATCTCTACTTTCCAAGGCTTTTGTTTTAAAAGTCTTTAAATACAAATAATAATAGATGAGAGAAGGTATGGACAAAAAAGGAACATTTTTACACTGTTGTGGGATTGTAAATTAGTACAACCACTATAGAAATCAGTATGGATGTTCCTCAAAATACTAGGCATGGAAATGCCATGTGACCCATCTATACCATAGCTTGGTATTTATCTTGAAAAACTTAAGTCATGATATAATATTCCAGTGATACAGGAGTGCCCATGTTTATAGCGGCACAATTTATAATCATTAAACTATGGAACCAGGCTTGATGCTCATCAATGGATGAATGATAAATAAAATGTGGTACGTATACACAATGGAGCTTAATTCAGCCATAAAAGAATTGAATTATGTCACTTGCTGGAAAATGGATGGAACTAGGCACTTATGTTAAGTGAAATACATAAAACTCAGATCATTGGTCATATATTTTCTCTCATATGGAGATGATAAAGAGGAAAAAGGAAATCAAAGTGGGATCAGTAGAGGAAAGTACCCAAAGGGTGAGAGACAAGGAGGGAGGGTGTAAGTGCTGTAGAACAGTATTGGCCAACATATATTGTTATAGTGCATGTACAAATATGAAACAAAAAATCTCATCTTTATGTACAACTATAATGCATCAATACAACATGTGGGAAAATAGTCTTGAAAAGTTAATGAAGGACAAGAGTGTCTTCATGCTTCTGATTACAGGACGTGTGAAAAAAAAATAAGAGAACAATGGATAACTGACTTCCAACAGAAACCTGAATGTGAGAAATATTTCTTACCTCCTCTGACATGATCTTAGACTTCGTGTTCCACTGCTTTACACAGCGACAGAAACTCATCTACCTCAAAGGTGATGTTTTTTTCCTACTGTCCAGCTCTGCACCCATTTCGACACACTATTTGCCATCTCCTTTCATTCAGAAATGATCCATTGAAAACACGGGCAAATAAGCTAAGGACTTGATCTGTCACTGGGATTGCTTGAGATTATTTTTATCATGGTACTCCAACATTAATGGTTTAATTCATTTCTCCTTACCCTTATCTACTTTTATCATCCTAATTTTCCAATAATAAGATTACTATGTTCTTGAACTTGTATTTGTATTTTGTTCTCTTTAGGACATGATTGCTGAACAATTCACCATTATAACAGTTGATTTCACAACTTAAATGAAAAGTACTTTTATGCAATGAGATTGGTGTTTTCTGGAGGCTCAACTAATATAGATTTCAATTCCTCCTATCATTCCTACAAGGCTGAACAAGTTGCGGGTCTTATCTGTTGTAGAAAAAAGTTATTCTTTGTCAGATACCTAGGATATTTTTTTTCATTTTCAGCTTTCTAATAGTTTCACAGTAGCTGTGATTCTGTAGCATTTTTGTTTATATTTCTGCTTTAGTTTGAAAATAAGATTTGCTTATAACTTTTTGTATGCTAGTCAGAAGTAGAAAACTTACCTAATTTGTTTTCTAAATAAATAGGTTAATATAATCATGGTTGCTTTCTGACCATTTCCCCTCCGTTTTCCCATTAAAATGGAAGAAAAAAAAAAGTGTCTTGGGTTTTTTCTTTTTTTTTTTTTTTCTTTTTTTCATTTTATGTGAATCGTGATTTTCAGAGAGCTTCCTCTTAAAGTTTCCTTCTGTACTCTTAAGACATATGGAAGGTATCAGTAAGCTTTGGGGGAGTTTTTCCTTGTTATTGCTTCTTTTCCCCTCTTAACTTTAAGAATCATTACTTGAGTTTTGCAGTGTCTCTCTTTCTTTCAATATAAAACATGTCTAAATTTACCATTCATAATATTTTATTGGTTTCAGAGTTCCTGATATTTTCCTTAATCTAGTTTTATTGTCTATGTTTGTACTTTAATTTCTTCAGACTTTATCCAAAGGTACATTTTAAAAACTGGTTCCATTTCTCTATTTGAATCCAGAAATTGCTAGTCTTTTTTAGAAAACAGAATTTATTATATAACCCTTGTGATGTTATGTGTATGCTTATCTGTGTGTAGAATTAACCAAAATGTATTTTCTTAAACAGGGGATGTAGTGTCATTATACTTGAATGAGACACATAGTTTTTATCACTTTTCTTAGACTAAAGCTAGCAAAATGCTACAGTTAAAAGAAACTACAATTACCCAAAAAGCAAGCAATAATTATCTTGAATAGCCTTACAATAGATCATGTGGGCAACCAGCAATGCAAGCTATATTTTTAAAAATCTCTATCTGAAAGAATACAATAAGTGACTATCAATTCATTAAATTATTTTAAGTAAATTAGCTCAAATGTTCTGATTCTCTAATCCACAACGGCACAAGTAATCAAACATAGAATCATTGTTTTTTAAGTTAATTTTCACAAATTCAGTAATCAAACATAACATTGTTTTTTAAGTGAATTTTCACAAATTCACATGAGATTTAAAATATAGATCAAAATAAAGTACCCATCAGGAAGAGAATCAAGAAAATGGAATAGAAATATAGGTTTTCAGGAGTACAACTCAGAGTAACAGCCTTCAACCAGGATGCATCCAATCTCCCCTCCCAGCTTCCTGATTATTTTTAATAATTTTAGAAGGGAAAATAAAATTGAACTTTGTTAAAAAAAAAAAAAACGGGCTGGAGCAGGGGCTCTGCTGTTATTGTGCTTGCCCAGCATATACAATTACACAGGTTCAAAACCCAATACCCAAATACACAACTAAGTGTCAGAGCAACAAAAGCCACATGAAAAAACTCAACAAAAATTGATTCTCTCTGTTTCTCTCTCTCTGTCTCTCTCACTGTCCTTCTCTCTTAAAAACAAAACAAAACAAAAAACCTTTACTATGTGTCAAAAAAATGTATAATCCTGCATTAATGCATTTGTTTTTCACAATAACCCTAAGCTGTTTTCATGGAAATGTTTAAAGAATATACCCTCAATATTACAGATGAAGAAAATTAAGCACTTACTATTTAAACAGGAGTTTTAGCTTAGACAATTAGCAAATAGAAAGTGAGAAATATAAATAAACACTATGGAACACTTTCACAATAACATCAAAGTCCTAATTATGTGATTGATTTCCATTAAGAAGAAAAGTACAGTAAAAATTGGGTTCAAAGATGTTTAGTTATGTAGCTATGTTTAGTTATTCATTGTTTAGAATTCTAAATTACAATGTTTAGTATTCTATTGCTAATGCTTCTGATGGGCTGTGACTTTCACCTTTTTCTTATTTCAGTATCCAACCAGAGAAGACTATATCTCACTTTAAGTCAAGTGGAAAGGGCTTCAAGAGAACTATTTTAAGAACATGAGGTATATGTTAGAAAATTAGACTGCTGTCTGAATTCTGTATAAAATATCTAAGGGCCAAGAAGGGGCTAACAGGTCACTGTTATGCCAAAGCAAAAAGAATTGTTGTTGACTTGGGAATCAGCCTAGATTATATAGTTCAAGGTCAAGGACCAGTTGAACAGTGGTCATCAAGGTCTAACAGTTCAAGACAATCATTTTTTCCTGTGCTATTCTGGGCTACATACTTTCCAGAATTCCCATATGAATGAGAAAAGAATACCCAAAATACTTTGCTTCTTCACAGGAATTTTATTTTATTTACAAAAATAAAAGGCACATATTAGCTGTAGCCAATTAATTCAATCATGGTTTAAAATTGAGAATCAGTATTATAAAATCATCAAAGCTGACATTATCTCAATCGATTTAATCCTATTTTTTGGCAGTTTTTTCACGATGATACATTATCTAAACAAACAAACCAAACCAAAATGTAAGCATATAGTATCCAAATATTACAATTATATTGAGTATTGAGTTTTATAAAAAGATTAATTGATGAAAGTAAAGACAACTCTAAGTTTTCTAGAAAGTCTCATTATAAAAAAGGCAAAATATAAATTAACACATAACATACATTTTTAAAAATATTACCGAGCATTGATTAATATTTGTATTGGTAGTTAAATATTTGATAAAAAGATAGTATAAAGAAAATATTGTAGAATCATGAGCTGTCTGAAAGAATTACCTAATATCCAAATTTGAGCCTTCACAGAAGGAACTCTATTCAGATAAACCAATAAGCTAATTTTAAATGATTAGGTAATCATTCCTTTTTTCTTTCTTTTAGTAGCACAAAGCTAAAGCTCTACTACTAAGTTTTATATCCAGTATTAGGTATACACTTTTTATGGTGTTAATCATTATATAATATATTCTCTCATAAAACTTAAATTATTTGGGCAATTATTATAAATCATCAGCTCAATAACTTGGTTTTGGCAATGGCAATAATCACAATGAAACCAAAATGAGATACTAAATTTTTTTAATACAGAGTTTTGTTTAAATAGCTGTAGATAAATATGGCAAAAATGTGTCTTGTTTTCATTATGTTTATCCATCAAACCAGTAGGTAGATCAAACATGTTATTGCTCTGTATGCACAGCACAGCGTGAAGTAGATGTTTGGCAACTTTTCAATTAACTTGGCCCATGTATGAAACAAAACCAAGATAATTCCAATTTTAAAAAATCACATACAAAACTTCTGTATTATCAGATCTGGCTATCTACATTAGGGACTAATTGAAAACAGAAAAGGACCACTTGTCAAAAACAGTCACTTAAAATTATTATGACTGATTATACAGATTCCTCATCGCCTAAATATAACACAAATTCTATTTTTATAGCAATAAGGGTAACCTAAGGCATGGTCATTATAAAAAAAAGGATTTCTATCTCATGTCAAACAGTAAACATACAATCTTATCATAATCAATTAATTCAAATGAGTAGTTCTAATATTTTAATGCCCAAGATAAACTGATAATTATTTTGGGTGTAAGAACACAAAATTACACCTCTATAAACTTCAGTATCAAACTACTTTCACAATGTAGAGATGCATTGTAACTATACTCAAAAGGACAGTATATGGTTATTGGTTGATGTGTTTAACAGATTATTGGGTCTGAAAGTGACTATAGTAGACATTATTATGGAACCATTTATAAAACTCATTCTGAATGTATTAAAATTAAATTACTTTATGAAAGGTAAATACAATTTTGTCACTGTTATAAAGTTTCTTATATTGTCATTTCTGAGGATTCTATAATCAGCTATTGCAATTATATTTGGATTGATGCACAAATCACACTAATTTTTTCTTTAGCCATTCAAATTTATAAAGTTTTAGAAATTTTACACTTAGGTAATAATACATACAATTCACTGAAAGATGATAATCTCAGGTACTCTGACAATCCCTCTTAAAAATTATAAATTTACAATTTATTGTTTTTCAAGTATCAATTATATATGATTGCATAGTTTTTGAATCACAGATCTGAAAGTCTGTAATTTCTATTTAATAATAGTATGTGGTTATATTCTGATCAACTTCATGCTCTTTATGTGAAAATATATATAAGTTTATAGTATGTTCCCTGTGATTGTTAAGCAGAGCAAGCTAATTCTTATTCACACCTGATGACATAAATTTATTTTATTTAATAGTCATCTAAATCAGAGGTAGATCTGCTAAAACCCAATTTCTTACTTTCCTCTTAACTTGATGTTTGTGGTTTGATTCTCTTTTGATATGATACTCCATATGCACATGGTTTGCAGTTGAGCAGTTAAGTGAAACTTCATTGTTGATTTGTCTGAATGAAAGTAACTCAACAAGCAAATAAGACTCATCATTTCGAGAGCCACTAAACCCTTCCAGTGTATGCTGTAATTTGAGAGTTAGCACTAGAGACTTTCAGGTATGACAATAGGATGTTAAGTACTTTATACTCTTCATTCAATAAGGAAAATTGATTCACCATATGCCTGAACAAGCGAACACAAGATTAATACTGGTAACTGAATCTTTCATCAGTTAATGTCAAGACTACAACGTGATCATTAGTAGATTTACAAAGTGTCAACCTCTTCTATCAGTAGTAAACTACATCTGAAGGTTCCTGGATCTGTTAAAATGATTTTAAAGAAAAGTACTTCATTTGTCTAAACAACATGTTAACAACTTAATTAAAATGAAGAATATAAGAAACTTTCAAAGCAACATAAATATGTTCAATGTGATCTAACAGCCAGTTGAAATAACAACACTACTGATGTCCTATACATTACATTTTCTAATAATATTTTGTTTACTTATCAAACCAAATTACTTGAATTCATTCTTACATATTTCCCTTTATGGTAGAGTTAGTAGGATCTGAAAAAGACAGTGCCTTTTGTTAATTTCTTACAAGTGTTTAAATAAATCCAGAAGTCAATTCAAACACCTCAAGAGACCCAGGATGTGTAAAGTCCATGATAGCTACTGAGGATATTGTGTGTGTGTGTACATGTGTGTGTGAGAGAGAGAGCAAGTGGGAGAGATTTTCACCACAGTAGCTCACAGGGAGAAAACTTGAACACAAAACATACGGTACAACCAAAAAAAGTGTGCTAAATATATTTCTACTATTTAAATAAATGTCAATTGATTTGAAAGATTATTTCTATTGATGTTTTAGAAACGATTCATTTAGTTTCTTTCCTTGTGAATATTATCATAGACTCTTATTCCTACCCTCAGCAACAAATAAAGAGCAAAACTTTTTTTTTAAAAAATCGATATTGAGCTAATCATAGTGCATGTATTTAGGTTAAACATTAAAATGTCAGCATTCAGCACCTGGAAAGGTAGCTCAGCTGTAGAGTGATTTTCTGGCATGTGTGAAGACTCAGGTACAATCCACAGCACCACATATACAACTAAATGGCAGAAAATAAAAACCAGATGAAAAAATAAAATTGACTCTCTCTCTATCTTAAAAGGAAAAAAAAGCCAGCATTCATCTTATCACTTTGATGGTGTTTAGCCTAGTTTGGGTGATTGTCCCCCCCCCACTTTTTTTTGAGGTACTGGGGATGCAGCCTGATGCTTTCCCACTAAGCTATAATCCCCAACTCTGTTTATTTTTTATTTTGAGACAGGTTCTTCTTAAATTGGTGAGGCTTGTCTCTAAATTGCAAATCTCCTTCCTCAGCCTCTCAAGTAACTGGGATTATAGGGATTAGCTACCACTCTTGGCATTAACCTAAAATCTTGGTATTGATAAAATGCAACATCTGGGGTTGATATCATTAAGCAAGGGAATCACAATTTAATTGCATATTTTGGTTAGAATTCAAACACTTGGCTACATAAATATTAATAAAAATTTGTCTTTATTTCTAAGAAATAAATGTAACTTAAAAACATTTCTCAGCTACTGACAACAAACAAAAAATCCCATTAACTTCATAACACTGTTCTCTATGAAAATAGTCCCACTGGCTAAATTTTATTTTATGAAGATGAAATCTCATGCAATATCCTTTCGACAAAAGTCACAGTGACTATTTTTTAAAACACCACAATCACAATTCAGAACAAGCTATGTGCTGTATGAGATGTTAAGAAAGCAGTTATCTTGCATCTTAAACACAAAATCTCTATTAACAAAATGCACAAATTATTACTAAGGTACACATGTTCCTTCTATAAGTCTCTTTGGAGCATTTTCAGAACACATTAATTATACACATTTGAATTTCTATAAGAAACAGTATTGCAAGACATGCAATTTATAATCTATCATTGAATTTTGGGGCTCTTGTATGCCTCATTTTGGGGATTTAATTTACTTATCAGATTCTACCAATCTCAGAGTCTGTATATTTTTCAAGAAAGAGTGAATTATGTTATTTAGGTATAATTTTGACAGTACAGAAAGAATTGTCTCTAAATAATTAATGGAAATTCCCCCTCCCTTTGTTTCTGTATCTGAAAAGATTGCTCAAGTCATGTTCCCTAAAGATTTCACTGTACTATGGAGACAAAGTTGACAGGTGATGGCTAGATATTTTTAATTAGGAGAAACTCCTAAGTACAGGGCTTTCCAGAAGGAATAGCAGTTAGCCCCAGTAAACAAGATTTGACACCTGCTTTGTGGAATTAGAATGAACACCTGCCATTCTCCACTCAGAGTGCTTACTGCTCACTAATCTCAAGTAAAGACAAAAAAGTGAAATCAAAGACCTAAAGAATTTGAAAATGTAATGCATAAATTTAACTTTTATTTATTTAAATTAATTTTTATTTCACAAATAACATATAAGTCCATTATCTTCCTAAAAGTCTAAAAACTTAGGCTAAGATTAAGGTTCCCTTTGACCACTGAGTTCAACCTCATTTTGAATATTAAAGACAAGAGACTTAAAGTATGTCATTTGGTTAATGATGATTTACATATGGAAACTATGAACAGTTTATTCTATATTTTCCTACACATTGCTGCTGGACAGTACTTACTTGATTCATTTCTCAACTATTTATGGTACAAACACATTATAAACAAATTAGTTAAGTAAAATGCATATTAAGTTAGAAAATGATAAATACCATAAAATTTCGGAGACAAAAATTGGGGATTGCTCTTTGTAAGGGAGATTGTGCTTTTAACCAAGTGGAACAGGGAAAGCTTTCTTGGGAAGATGCTACTGGAGAAAAACTGTGAAGAAAGTGAAAAGCACAACTGATGGGCACATGGAAGACAATGTGGCAGGGAGAGTCAGGGGTGATGAACACCTTGAAATGGGAGGCGTCTTGGCACGTTCAAGAGAAAACAGGAAATGTGGCTGGGTAAGAGTGGGACAGCTGGAAAAGAACAGGAGGGCATTCGACAAGACCTGCTGAAAAGTGAAAATGTGGGGCCCCTTGTTGGAAAAGAGGAGGAAAAAAACATGACCAAGGAATTGCTATAGAAGGCTTTTCCTTTTTTAAATGGCTTTTGTATGCCCTATCATGGTACTGTTGTTTTCTTTTTATTATCTTAAATAAAGGACAACTGAACTTCTAAATTAATTAGGATTATTTTTACTATTTATTTTTATTTCATATAATGGCAGTTGTGTGCATAATGTTTAGTTAAATGCTCTTATAGCCTTATATTCACCATGTAAGAACATCTAACTCATGTGGAATCACAGAAATTGTACAGTTTGCACTTTGTGATTCACACAGGCATACTTATTATGCTATTATTAGTGGGAACAGTACAAAAACAAACTCAACTGCTCTTATTTAGCTCCTGATATATGCACATTCACCCAATCCTTTCATAGTCTACAACTTTTAATGGACTATTGAAAAAAAGAGCTGTGGGTTGTCCTGCCTTTCCTTTCCTTCTATGTCATCATTTTCAGCATGAGTGTTTGGTTAACAAAGGAGTGTACACATGAGTACTGATAAGAGAAGGAAAGAATTCAATAGGGTTACTTGATCATTTCTCTTCTTAGAACACCATTTCATTCCTTCTTCTTTCAAACCTAGCTGGAGTAGCTGGTTGTGGTTTTTAGCATAGTGATGATTACTCATTTGTAGATGCCACTCAGTTACCTTGTTCTTACTTGGATTCATGCTAAGAATCCATGCATCTCGCTACCACCAGGATTCTGTGTTCATAAGTCATTGCATATGCTGCATGAGAACAAGATAACACACAGAACAGTGTGTTATTATGTCGATTGCTTTACTTACTCCATCATCCAATGAAGTGCATTTACAAATCATATGTTGAAGGATAAAATTATTAAGAAATTAATAAGACAGCAGAATATTATACACAACACAGACTAGGGATGGCTACTCAAGTCACATACTCATGATCGTGGCCCTGGGGTAAAATATATGAATAGAAAGTAAATGAAAGACTCAGATGCAATAAGGCTTACCAGGCCATTATAAGAATTCTAAATTTACCAAAAATAAGATTTGAAGACACTGTATGCTTTATAGGACAGAGTGGTCATAATGCCATTTTGTGTTCATGTTTATTGACTTAGGGCTTTCCACTTTCTGGACTTCAGTACTTTCATCCTTCACAAAACAATTTGATTATTTCAAGGGTCCACAGGATGTATGTTTCTTAATTTGTGCTTGTATATTTATATTATTCCATAGGCCTTTTAGGTGGCTCAAATTTTATCTGTGCAAAGCAATTCTTAAACACCATCCCAGGAAACTAAAGCTACACAGTAGTCTACTACGAAGGGTTCCGTAACAATATGCCAACTATGCCCTTGTGTGATTCAGAGTTTAATTTTTAAAAATTACATCTTGAAGGCAGAGGAAGGGATGGATTTGAAATACCACCATTATATGATACTTAAAGTCCTGCTCCTTCACCCCACGAAGTGTATTTTTTCAAAGGAAGCTATTGAGGCAAACTTGGAAATGAGATTTGTAATTTTGTCAAGGGAAGACAACTTCCATTAATGTTAGCTCAACTATTATTCAGATTTTTTCAGAAGGTATTAGCAAAGGAAACTTGTCTTACATTCTAGATTTATGATGCCTAGTATAAAACATGTTAATGATCTTTGCCTTGAAGACAGTGAATTACATTGATTCTCAAGTTCTTGCTTCTCTCCCAATTTGAAGACAGTTTTATTTTATTTTCAATTTTGGTATTGGGGATTGAACCCAGGAACACTTTACCACCGAGCTATATATATATATTTTTTTTATTTTAAGACAGAGTCTCACTAAATTTGGGACCTCCCTAAGTTGGTGGGGCTGACCTCAAACTTGAAATCTTCCTGCCTCAGACTCCTGAGTTTCTCGAATTGTAAGCATGTGTCACCACACAAGCTGCAGACAGTTTTAAAATAAAGTGGTTTTAACTGGAGTTTTGCAGATTCAATTAATGTTATAAGAGGTCACTTAAAGTGGTAGCTTTAGACTATTATATAAAATTTGATAATAATTTTAGAGACTATTTAGCCTCTAAAATTATTATCAAATTTTATATAATTATTGAAATTCCCACATTGTTGTATCCCAATGTATTCTTGATAGAATTCTCCAGACACCCAATACTCAAGAAGTATCCACTATTAATGACTATAGTTTGAGTTCTAGACAAGAAAACAGAAGTGGGTTTAATTTAAAGTTCTAGATATAGCATGATCTATATACATAATTGCCTCCATAACAGTTATTAAGAATTCTTTACTCCTGATAAGTGCCAGAAGCAATTATCATCACTGAATTAATGTCTCCAAAACTCTATATTAATAGCCATTCCTTAAAACTCAGTTTCCACACTAACTTTTTCTTCATTTTTGATCATTCTGAAAATAACAGTCATTTTTCTTCTAATACCTTCAGTGGCTCTCATCACTGATAGAATATCAAGTATCCTAATTATTGCTTTCAAGAGCTCCCTGGGCAAACCCCCATTCGGCCTTCCAGTTTTATCTCCTATTATTATTGACCACAAAAACACAGATGATCAGCACTTTCCAAGTTTTCTACTTAGGTTTACAGCTTTCTTCACCTGGAATAATTTCCTCATTGAATCTGTGAATTGAAATTATGATGTCCATATTAAAATTATTTGTAAACCTTTCTTAAACTCATTTTACAGTTATATGATGAACACCTTTAGAATGTTTGCTATGCACTGATCCACATATTAATCTCATTTCATAGACACCATCACATTTTCCTCTTATATAAAGAAATTGAGGTATAGAAAGGTTGAATTATTTACTGGGGGACAAGGAACTTTCTTGCTTCAATTTCAAGTTCTTAACACCTACCTTATGTTATTTCTTAAAACTTTCCCAAATTTCTACTCCTTTTTAATGCAGCTCCATGAGAGTATTTACTTAATCTTTTTTTGAATTACAGGAAATGATAAAAACCCTATCCCAATTATACTTTAAGTACCATGAAATCAGAAAGTATATTTATGCATAGTAGTATTTTCCACAGTATTTAATGCATTTTACTGAATTAAAAGGGAAAAGGAAATCCAAGATATATTTGCAGTCTTATAGATTTATTATTCTGCATGATTCAAGGAAATTTTTAAAATATAATGATATTTTATATTTTTTGTTTATTTGACATTTTTCTTATGAAAAGAGTTACCCATAAAACTAGGAATTGTGCAAAAGTAATTTCCATTTATAATTAAATGAAAGCAATACTTTTATTATTGTCTTATATATAAGGAGACAGATGTTAGAAAAATTAATTTGTTCATATTACATGCAAATGTGTATGCATATGTGTATATTGTATACTGTAATATGGAATTTTATAAGATTAACATCATCAAAATGTGTAGTTTTAAGAGGTAACAAAGTAATATTGAGTGAATTATAAATAGTGATAATTACAGAGCTCTATATAAATACAAATATAGTACTCTATGGTAAAAAAAATATTTTTTCCTTCATTAAAAATTAATGTTGATGATTCCAAGATGGTGAGCTGCAGGAAGGCTTCTTGTTTGTCTCCATGACTGGATTTAAAAAACTCCTTGGCTGTGAAGCACATTTAGGGGAAAAGCATCACTGGAACACAGTGCTAGTTAGGGAGATTTTTGGAGAATCAAAGATTTAATGCAAAATTGATTGTATCTGCCCTAGCCAGGACACAGCAGTTGCAAATACCATTGCTCCTAATCAGCAAGGGATTAGGGGAGGAGATGAACCATAAGGTGCAATCCGATCTGCTGCAGAAAAGCTGAGTTCTATAAGGAACTGTGCATTGGGCTCAACTAGAGACACCTCTACAACACTTTCTCTGCATTAGGAGAGAACAGTGTCTCTGAGCTTCTTGCAAAGGGGAAAATTGGGAGTCTTTTTGAACAGATAGTCTGGCAGGAGGGATTCAGAAGTTCAAACAGGATACTCCACAGTTCTGCCAGAAGCCAGCCACGGCTCAGAGGCTGAATCTGGAAATGGAGGTGCAGGACTTGCCCAGTCTTCACTTAGCTCAAGGGGATTCAGATTTGTGGAGTACAGAGGAGCCTTACTCAGCCCTGTCCACCCCCACCTGCAGCTGGAAGACTCATGTGATAAGCTAAGGTGGGACAGGAACACTAAAGAGACCACAGTCTGAGTTCAGAAAACCTGGAGGAACTGTGAGTGTAACCAGCAGAGGTAGCATTGATCAGCGTGGAAACTGCTGCCCTAATATCCAGAAGACTCCTGGTTTCAGATCCCCAGAGAGACTGGAAAAGGCCAGACCTTGGGACATTCCTTAATCTGATCTCTTCAGGGAGGTCTCCACACTGAAAGTCCAGAAGACTGAGCTGAACACCCAGTCATCTACTTGATATTACATAATTCCAGACTGAGAAACCCTGTTAACAAAACTCAGGTGGAAAGTGAACATCTGTTCCCAATGTGTAGAGAGACAACCTCAGTGAACATAGTTCCAAGATTTCAATTAGAATCTATTTATATTATCTTCCTGTTTTTGACATGTATTTGTGTGCCATTTGGAGAAGTTGATTGTTTCATGAGCAAATATACATACTACCTGGTTTTTATTTTTTCTTTGTTGTTGTTTTCTTCTTTTTTTGTTTTGTCTTTGTTGGGGTTTTTTTTTTTTTAGTTTTTTTTCCTCTTTCTTTCTCATTTTTTCCTATTTTTTCTTCACATTTCTCTTTTCCCCTTTTCTTTCTTCTTTCTATACTCCCTTCATTCCTGAGCATTTTCTTCCATGTAAGTTCCTTATTCTGCCTGCTGAAGGTTGGGATTTTGATGAGTACATTTAGTATTTGATGGTATTGTACCCCAGTTGCAAAGCTTTTTTCTACGTGCTTCTACCCTTTCTTATAGTATCACCAAAGTTCTATTAATATCTCTTTCACCCTTTCTCTACTTTGATACTTCTGTATCTTTTCCCTCACCCACAGCAAATCCTTTACCTCTTCTATTTTCTTTCTGTTCATGCTTGGATATTACAACCTAATCTCTAACCTCCTCTGACATTCCCTTCTCTTCCAGGCTTCTAATTAATTTATACCATTTGACCCCCACAATATTAATGCTGTGTAACCATTATTACTGTGAATGACAAACTCAATAACTATTGTATGCTTTGAAGCCTGACACAGGTCATGTTTAAAAATGATTGTTGCTGAAAGTAATGGCTTATACTACCATTCATTTCATAAATGGAATTTAACGTTGTAATAGATACAGTCAGTAAAAAATAACCAATTTAATACCTCTTACTGTATACAATGGTAGTTCATATTGATGATCTCCTATCAGTTCATTAGGAGCTGGAAATCTTAAGAAACACTAATAGTTCAGAGGTTAGGGATTTTGCTTATGAACTCAACTTTCCTGACAATACCCCATTCTAAGTAAAGAGTGGATGAAACTTAAAATTCAACAGCAAAGACCCAAAGAGGAACAACCAGATACAGTTCACAGGCCAAGAATTCACTTCAATTTAAAGTGCAAGAAGAAGCCCACACAGACTCCACACTGCATCAGTGCATTTCCAGGACTTTGATCCTGCCCTGGCAGGTGCAGAGACACCCCCAAGGAACCACACCCAGACATCATACAGCTGTCATGCACTCCAGTGAGGTCCATGTGTATCTGGTGCATCCCACCTCCAAAGATCCCAGATCCTAGAGCAGCTATAGACTGGTCTGTTCTTGCCCACCGCACATCTCTGGGACCCTAGCACCCAGGGATACACTCCTACCACTTAGCTTCAACAATGAGCATGCTTCCCAGAAAGCCCACCAGGTGCCAAGTTCAAGTCCTGGAAACTAGATCCAAAAAGTGCAACAATATAAGGCTCCAGGCAGAAACAGCTTTCTGGAAAAAAGTGGTGGACATCAGAGGGGTGGTGTCTGACTCAACCCTTGACCTAATAGGAAGAAGAACCCAGAGACTTGTCTTGCTTCCACACAGGGAACCCCAATTCAAAGATCCAGAAGAAGGTTTTCAAAGATGAAGAAACAAACTAGAAGAGGTTCACCTAAAACCTACAACTCCCCTAGCAAGAAGCCTATGGTCAGGGAGTGGAATGAAAATCTAGAATAAATTATCAATGATAATGAGCTAAAAGAAGATTTAATGAAGGGACTAAGTAAGAAAACTCAAGATATGAAAAACTCTATTATCAAAGAAATAGACATACTGAAAAAGGAAATAACAGAGATCAATCTGCATTCAACACCATGAAAGAGGGACTGTGAAAGAATTTAATAATAGAGTAATTTCTATAGAAAACAGAACCTCACTTCTGGAAGAAAGAACTTCAGACAATGAAGACAGGCTGAATAAGCTTGAACACACAGATGACAAAAAAGAATAAAAACCTCACATTCATGAACAGAATTTTCAAAATGTCTGGAATGAAATTAGAAGAAACAATTTAAGAGTAATTGGGATACAGGAAGAAATTGAAACCCAATGAATGGTATAAGGAACATTCTGAATGAAACAGTTAAATAAAAAAATTTCCCATGTAAAAATAGAATCAGATATGCTCATCCAAGGAGCTTATAGGACACCCAATAAGCCTAATCAAATGAGAAGCTCACCAAGACACATCATATTAAAAATGTACAATAGGTAAATCAAGGAAAGAATATTAAAAGCTACAAGAGAGAAACAGCAAATCACATTTAGAGGCAAACCAATAAGGATCAACTCTGACTTTTCAGTCCAGACTCTAGAAGCAAGAAGATCGTGGAAGGAGGTCTTAATGTCTGAATGACCAGAATATTTAGCCAAGAATAATATACCCAGAAAAACTCAGCTTCAAATTTGATGGGGAAATAAGAACTTTTCATGATAAGATCAAAGTTTCAGCAATTGTGAACAGATAACTAGCATTACAAAGAATCCTCAAAGATACACTCCAGATAGAGGAACAAGCAAACATTCCTCAAAATCCACAGAGAAAATTCAATAAAGGTACATGCTATCAAAAGATAACCAAGACAATACAGAACTTACTAATAAAACATGATGACTATTAATCACAACCACAAAACTATCCTAACACTGAATGTGAATGGTCTCAATGCACCAGTAAAAAGACACAGAGTAGCAGATTGGATCAAAAAACAAAATACAACAATATGCTGCTTACAAAGACCACATTACAGCCAATGATAACCAGATTAAGGTGATAAGATGGAAAAATTCTATCATGTGTATGGCCCAAAAAAGCAATCTTGTGTTGCAATACTTACATCCAATAAAACAGAATTCAAACATAAAATAATCAGGAGATATAAAGAAGGCCACCACATCTTAGTAAAGGAAACAATACAACAACAAGATATAACCATAGTAAATATATACTGTCCAAACAATGATGCTCCCAACTATTTGAATTAATTACTCCATGACATAAAGCACTTGTGGATCTCAACATAATAATACTGGGAGACTTCAATACTCCTCTATCACCAATGGACAAATTGTATAAACAAATAAATAAATAAAGAGATATCCTGCTAAAGAACTCCATAAACCGAATGGACTTAACATACATCTATGGAATATTCCACCCTAAATTGTCTGACTACAGATTCTTTTCAGCAGCACATGGATCCTTCTACACAATAGATCATATTCTAGTTCACAAAGGAAATCTCTGCAGACATAAAAAGTAGATATTATTCCATGTATCCTATCAAACCATGATGCCATGACCCTTGCAATTAACAGCAAAAATTATAACAGAAAACACCCATATACATAGAAAATGAATATCTTATTAAATGAAGAATGGATGCATGAAGACATGAGAGCAGAAATCAAGAAATTCTTGGAAGAAAATGAGAATGAAGACACAACATATCGAAATCTCTGGGTCAGCATGAAAGCATTCTTAAGGGGAAAATTTATAGCACTGAAAGCCTACATTAAAAATGAGGAGAGATTCCAAATAAATAAGCTTATGCTCCACCTGAAATCCCTACAAAAGGAAGAGCAATCTAATCCCAAAGCTATCAGTTCTAATCAAAATTAGAGCTGAAATCAATGAAAGCAAGAATAAAAAAAAACAATAAAAAGAATCAACAAAACACAGAGTTGATTCTTTGAAAAAATAAATAAAATTGATATAACCATAACTAATCACACTAAAAGAAGGAGAGAATTGAAGCAAATCAATAAATTCTCCAGGTAAATGGAATCACAACTGATCTATGGCAATCCAGAGGATTATTAGAGCATATATTGAAAAACTGTACTCCTCTATATTAGATAACCTAGAAGACATGGACAAATGTTTTAGACACATACAACATCACCAAATTGACTCAGGATGAGATTGAAATCCTAAACAGCTCAATAACAGGCATTGAAATCCATATAACAATTAAAAGTCTTCCAAAGAGGAAAAGCCTACAGCTGATGGATTCCCTGCTGATTTTTACCACACCTATGAGGAGGAGTTAACACCTCTCCTTCTTAAGCTACTCCAAGAAATTGAAATGAAGGAAACTCTCCCAAATACTTTTTATGAGGCAACTATAACTCTGATACCAAAACCAACAAAGACTCATCAAAAAAGAAAAGTATAGACCAATGTACCTGATGAGCATTGATGCAAAAATCCTTAATAAGGTTCTAGCAAACTATATTCAAAAATACATCAAGAAGATAATTCACCATGATCATGGTGGCTTCATTCCAGATATGCAAGGCTGGTTCAACATACACAAATCAATAAATGTGATTTATCCCTTAAACAGAATTAAATACAAAATTATATGATCATCTCAATTGACGCAGAATAGTCCTTTGATGAAGTTCAGTACCCATTTATGCTCAAAATTCTAGAGAAGATAGGGATCAAAGGAATTTAATTATTTAAAAGCCATACAGGCCAAACCCTCAGTTAGTATAATACTAAATAGAGAAAATCTGAAAACATTTCCACTAAACTCAGAAGAAGACAAGGCTGTCCACTATCACCATTTTTATTCAATATAGTTATTGAGACCATAGCAGGAGCCATGAGGCAAGAGAAGAGAATCAAAAGGATAAGAACACAAAAAGAGGAAGTCAAACTATTCCTCTTTGCTGATGACATGAACCTATATCTGAAGTTTCAAAAAGACTCTACCATAAAATTGCTTGAGCTTATAAACAGATTTAGGAAAGTGATGAGTTACAAGATCCATACCCATAAATCAATCACTTTTCTATACACTAACAATAATAGTGCAGAAGAAGAAATCAGGAAATTGGTCCCATTTACAATACATTCAAAAAGAATGAAATACTTGGGAATTAATCTAACTAGGGAAGTAAAAGACCTGTTCATTGAAAATGATTGAACATTGAAGAAAGAAATTGAAGAAGACCTGAAAAGTTGGAAATACATCCCATGCTCTTTGTTAGGCACAATTAATATAATTAAAATGGCTATTCTTCCAAAAGCACTATACAGATTCAGTGCAAACCTCATCAGGATACCAATGTCACTCTTTACAGATATAGAAGAACAATTCTCAAATTCATTTGTAACCACAAGAAACCCAGAATAACCAAAACTTTGCTAAGCAATAAAGACGAAACAGGTGGATTCACAATACTAGATAGAAAAGTACACCATAGAGCTGTAGTAAGAAAAAAAGCATGATACCAGAGTCAAAATAAGAATGAAGACCAATGGAACATAAAATTGCTTGAGTTTAAGCTCAAGCAATTTTATGGTAGAGTTTTTTTGAAACTTCCAGATATAGGATCATGTCGTCAGCAAAGAGGAATAGTTTGACTTCCTCTTTTTGTGTTCTTATCCTTTTGATTCCCTTCTCTTGCCTCATGGCTCCTGCTACGGTCTCAATAACTATATTGAATAAAAGTGGTGATAGTGGACAGCCTTGTCTTCTTCTGAGTTTAGTGGAAATGTTTTCAGATTTTCTCTATTTAGTGTTATACTAACTGAGGATTTGGCCTGTATGGCTTTTAAACACACACATCTTGAAACATTCATCTTTGATAAAGTTTGTCAAAACATAACATGGAGGAAAGACAGCCTATTCAATGGTGCTGGACAATCTGGACAGGCATTATTTGCAGGAAGTTGAAATTACATCTTTATTGCTCATCTTGTGCAAAAATCAAATTAAAATGAATCCAGGAACTAGGAATTAAATCAGTTACCATACAACTGCTAGAAGAAAAGTTAGGAGCAACACTCCAGCATTTGTGAGTAGGCAAACACTTTCTCAACAAAACTCCTAAAGTGAAAGATTTAAAAACAACAATCAATGAGTGGGATGCCATTAAACTGAAAAGTTTCTGCACAGCCAAGAAATTGGTCAACATTGTCAAGAGACAACCTACAGAATGGGAGATAATCATGGCCTGTTATTCCTCTGACAGTGGCTAAAATTCCAAATTTATTAAGAACTACAAAAACTTCATACCAAAAATATAAACAATCCAATCAATAAATGGGCCTAAAACTAAATAGAAACTTCTCAACAGAGGAAACTGAGCAAGTCAACTTGCTGGGAGGAACTCTGGAGGGCATGTTTTAAAAAAAAAAAAAGTATTTAGAAGAACATATCCTCCTTAGTACATAAGCTGTTTGAAAAGTAACTCAGCAAGGCTTGTGAATGGAAGTGTAGTACCCAATCCACATTCTGCTGTAAAGGGTAATAAAGACAAATGAGTTAAGAACAACAACAACAAAAAGAATATATGTATATCATATTGTTATAGTATATGCTATTGTTACAGTATATCCATTTGTGATTGTACAATAGCTCAACCCCTTAATAAAAAATAAAAATAAAAAATTAATGTGAATCGAAAATGACAAATTTATTATGATTATTATTAATGGGCAATTAACATACCACTTCACACCTGCATAAGTTTTCATACTTTACAAAACACTTATTCCTCCAGTGTCTTTCTTGATGTTGGGAATAAAATTAAGCTCATTTTTTGAGAGTTCTATAATGACAGAGACTCTGAGTTACTAACTGTGCTAAGACTATTAAAAAATAATAATACAGAAACTTGATTGCCAGTCCCCAAATCTTTCCAAGTAATTCTCCATCCGCAGAAATAATTTACACAAATTTCTAGGGAAATAATTTATTTCTCCTTTATTCTGAAGAAAGCTGCAATCATGCTGGGTGGCTGACAGCAGGTGTTAATTCTGCAAGTACTAATTTAACATAACAGGTCTCAAATACACTGGGTATTAACTGCATGGTTGCTACAAAGTGATGACAATCACTAAATGAGCTTTGATCAGGTGGCTACTGGCACTTGCAGACCTTCTGCTCTGTTTTATTACTCACCTGAGTGTCATCTGTTTATCCAACATCCCATGGAAGTCTGCCACTGAGGACTTTCTACAGCAATGATCATCTTACTCGGAGGTATGGACATTTTCTCCATCTCTACCATCATTTCCTGTTTTCAATAATTTATTATATAGCATATCAGTGTTATTATAATCATTTTAATCTTAAAAAATGATGAACAATACTTCTGGAAAATTGTCAGCAAGTGCTTCAAAATTAACACCATTCCCAAAATATTGCTGACCACCTGCTCCAAACCCATCCCAACCACTTGCAAGTAATCTGGAAAAAAATACTCACACATGTGCACTTACTGCCACCTTGTCATAATTTGTGAAAAAATAATTTCAAGAATAACACATTTAAAATGTCCTCTTTTTATCTATATTTTGAGTGTTGGTAAAATATTTATTTCTAATTTGTTGTCTAGGTTTGAGTACATACCTTCTACAAATTTTCCACAATTAATGACACTTACGCATAGATACTGCTATCAGTACTTTCCAGCATTATGTTTAAATATTCATCTGTGTGTTCATGAGTTTTTAACTTTCATGCTTGAAGTTCAAGCTTTGGTTATTTTTTTTTATAATACCATTTCTGTTAATAGGTTCATTCTGTGTTCATTTTTTTAAATTTTACTCACTTTGTTTTGTATACACTGCCCTTGCCTAGTAACTTAACATATATTTCTTCTATGGTTTTTCTTTTTTTTTTTTACTTTTCTTTTTGTCCTGTGTGACCAGACTGAGACAGGGATTGATGTTTGTAAAAGGATATGCCTGAGGCTCCTGAGTTCTAGGACACAGCCACAGATGACTGATATTCCATTTTCCACAATATTTTCTTTGAATACAAATAAATTTTGTTGCTCAGATTCATTTGACATAGTTAATCTCCCCACTGTGAGTATTAAGCTGCAGTTGCTGGTAACATTTCATCAAATAAACCAATTGAGTTTTCGTTAAAATTTTTAGCTTCAAATTTTGTAAAATGAACTTCAACTTATAGACAAAATCTATGCAAAGCCCATCAGCTATCAGCATTTTACTATTCGTGGTTAGCTGGTTAACACTCTGTTCAGAGACAAAGGAAAAGCAGAATTTTTCAGACTTCTGTGAAACAAAGAACACAAATTCACAAGTTTTACCATGAGAATAAAGCCCCCTACAGGGGTGCTCTATAACAGACTGATGTAAAAGAAGTGATGCCTGCCGGGTGCTGCGAGAAGTGCCACTGACAGCTAAGGGGAAAGTTGGTGGTGAGAGTATCATCTTCCAGGGGAGCTGAATCCCAATGTTGCCTTTTATTTTGTTCTAATCAACCAACATGCAGTTTATGACCTGGCGCGTGACAGCCCATTTGTGAAGCACTTTAGAAAGACCTTACTTCATGAGAGAAAAGTAGGCAAGAGGTCTTTGAAATGGAGATCTAAAAATGTAATGAGGATGTTCTCTTTAGATCATAAATGTATTTCATGTAAGAACATTTTTCATCATGGAGAATTATTATGTGGAAAAAAGGATTCTGTGGAACCCTTATGTTAAAAGAATTCTAAAAACAGCCACCTGCCCCCAACCCAAACTGTGAAAGGGGACGGATTAGCTTTCTTAACAGTGATTATCCCATTTATGGAATCATGCATTCTAACAGGCTTTCTGTATCATACAGAGGAAACAGGGCCTTTATCCCAGTGTTGGCAGATGGAGAATGTGGGCCAAAAAAAGCCTCGAGCTATACTAGCTAATTTAGAAATAGGTAGCCATTCTTTTTTTTCTTTTTGTTAAATATAATTATAAAAATAATTTGTTTCATGAGGCTTGGATTAATGTATCCTGAAAAAAAGGTAATGCCATAATGTTGATGATCAACTAAGTCATGCTTTAACTAATTGTGAATGATGAATTATGATTTTATCAGCACCTAGCTCTTAATAGTGATAGAAAAAGAGAGGATTTCATGGAAATGATATGCTACTCAGAAAGCTATGCTTTGAAAAAGTATATTGAAAATAAATGAGACATTGAACTAATTATACACTTGTGAACAGTTATATTCATGTAAATATACATTTTTAAAAAGTTGAATCTTAAATGTGGAAATCACCAGAACTCCATCTTTCACATACAGGATCTGATGAGAGATGCTTTATGAGAAGTCACATAATTATATCTATTTCTTCCAAAATATTTGATTGTACCCCTAGTCTCAATTTTGTAAGCATGCAGTGACATTATCTTTCATTTGTTGCCAATATTACTTATTTCACATTGATAATTGAATATCATTTGTATGTGATTAAATCTTGAATAAAATTCCAGACTTCAATCAAGATAAATATGACACCTACACAGAGACATCAGACCTGCCGGAAGCCCAACGCCACATAGGGGTACACTCCATGTGCCAACCCTGGGAATACCAATTCAGTGTGTTCAGTGTTGTTCTTCCTCCACCAACATGAACGAGAGACCATGAAACAATTTGGCCCATACTTTACCTAGTTTATTTCCCTAACTTCTGAAAGTTGAACAATTAAATACTCCAAAATGGATTGTTATTTTACCCTTTCCCGGAAATCTTCACAGCCTCTTTTAATCTTCCAAAGAAAATCATCAATATTAGATAAGCAAAACTTTTCTAGAGCAAATCTTAACATGTCATAGGTGGTCATCAATTTGGATGATGTTGAGTGTGAAAAGAGTTTGTAATTGTTATAAGCACCAATACATCTCTTATCTACCTCTGGAAAGGATATAGCTTTGCTTTGACATGCAGAATAAAATTATGGAAAGAGAAAAGCATTTTTAAAGATGATAAATAGATGCTTTTCAAAGACTTTTGAGAGATTAAGAAAAATGATAGATACATGCTTTTAAGAGTTAATTGTTACAATTCTCCAGTGACTAATTTCTCTTGAACCTCACTAAAGTCATTGGCTCTTTTCTTCTTCTGCCACTGTTATTTCCAAGTAAGTTTAGGTGCTATCATGCAAGCTTTGTGAAAATAGGATTGCCACAGGAGAAGAGATGTGTCTGGAAAAGGATCTGAGGAATTCCCGGAGGACAGGGGGGGTTCAACTGAGGACCAGCAGGGTTCTTGGAATACAAGATGGAAAAGAAGTTCAGCACAGGCCAGACAAAGGACAGACAAACGTTTATTTAGGAAGGGAAATACACATTCAAGGGGAGATATGGGCTGTCTCAAGAGAGACAAGCAGCCCTGACTAGGCTGGGGGTCCAGCATTAACACAAGTGCCATAACAGAGGCCAGTCCGGAGATGAATCCAGGGTGGAGCTGCATTACACCAGTTTTCCAGCAATTTACAAGGGCCTGAGCCTAGGGTATGCTGCTCAAGATTTACGACTGTGCCTTTTGCATCTCAATGGTGGCGTTTCTCTTAAGATTCTATATTTCTCTCTCTTTATCCTAAATCCCTATTTCAGGACCAGATATTAGTCAATCTTTGTACCCTTCATAGCATCTTCTATATTATGGATTTTCAATAGAACTTAGATAAACGGTGAAAAAAGGAGTTAGGCTTAGGTCATTCCTATTAACAAAAATAACCAAGCATGCTTGTTAGTTTGTAAAATGGAAGTATTCTTGCCCTGAGTTCTGAAAGAAATAAGTCAAATAAACCTTTCTTTAAGGGGGAATTGATAGCTTAATGGACAATATGCTTCACTATAATTTTTCAAGGGAAAAGAGTGTTCTGATACATATTTCTTAAAAATGTCTTATTACAACTAAAGCACAAACTTTAAAACAATTCAGAAATGTTGTTTTCAAAAATTAATTCTTGATAGGGAGAGAACTTTAAAAAATGAGAAAGCCTGTCTTTCTTAAATGTCAGTCACAAGAAAATTTCTGACATGTACTAAAAGTCAAGGTAAGGTTCAATTCACTGATGTGTTTGCATATGATATTCTTTTTGTTTCTAAACACAAAAGTTCTAGATATCTATTGATCTATTCATTTTGTTTACGAATTAATATTTTCAATGGGCATTTGCCAAACACTTAGGATGAAAGATATTGAGACAGGGGAAAAAATTAGATAGTCAGAGCAGTAAGAATGTTTGAGTCAATCAAGGGAAAACTGGTTTTCTTTTAAGATCAATTTGATATCCCCAATGTTAAGCAGGAGGGTCTGCCAAGATGAGTCTAGATGCAGATACTCCCTTCTGCTAAGGAAGGAACCACATTTTTTCTATTGGTTCCTGAGGCATGAAGCAAAGAATAGACCAGAATTCTCCGTGCCCACGTCCTAGGTATGGGGGCAGGGAAGCAATGACAAACTGAGGAGAAGATGGTCATATATAAATGGCAAACATAGCTGCCTATGCAGCTTTGTCCGCTTCTCCCACTCTGAGGGAAGTCTGCTCTTTTTCCTATGCTTTATTTTCTATAAAATAAAGTCTGTCTACTACGCTTACCTGGTTGTCCCTCGATTTCATTCTTCAACTCCAAGGGGATACAAACCCAACATCCACAAAACCAGCAGCAATATGACCTAGTGATTGATGGAAGTAAATTACAAATTCCAAGAGCTATGAGGCACTCCCGAAGCATACACTCAGATGGGAGAGAAGACTAAGAATTTCAAGGAGTGAATAAAGCAAAGTCAAATTTAACATCTAATATGCATATGATAAAGGCCCCACTTAGGATGGTTATTCTTTGTGTCAACTTGACTGCCTTACAGGGTGCAAGGAGTAAGCATTGTTTCGTTTGGGGGTGTTTCAGGTTGAGATTAGCATTTGAATCTGCAGACTTGGTTAAGCAGATTATTCTCCGCAAACCATCGAAAGCCTGAATAGAACAAAAGACAGATACATATTTCTTTAAAATGTCTTACTATAAAACTTAAGGGTAAATCTTATTCTCTCTTTTTCTGTCTCATTATTTGAGCTGAGACATCTCACCAGTCTTCTGTAGCCTGGAGACTGGAATTTCCCTGGTTCTTAGGCCTTCCAACTCAGAATAATTTCACTGCAAGCTTTACTGTCTACAGCTTATATTTAATGGTTCACAAGACATTTCACTCCTTAATCATATGAACCAGTTCCTCACAATGAAGATGAGTGGCTCTCTTTCCTTTCATAAATGTGTATGTTGAGAAGTGAGGATTATACTTCTCACTTAGTTATTTTCTCTGGAAATTCTACCTTCTTCACCAACCATCCATAAATATTCTTTTCCTTAAGACTTATTTAGACACTCTATAGCTTGATTACTTTACAAAATATTTTCTCATTCAGAAACATTTCTTTCTTTCTAATTTCAATATTAAAATATATTTACATACCCATAACTTTCTTTATCTCTTTCCTAGTTGCTGACACTTTCCTAAATTTACATTCTGAAGTAATATTTATAAAATTGCTGAATTTTTCCCTATAACTCCTCTTAATAAGATGAAATACTTTATGTTATTTATAGTACTTTAATTGAAACACAGCTGAAACCTCTTGTACTTTTTTCATATAGAATTATACCTGTTAGAATCTTAACTTTTAGTAGTCAAAGCATTCTTAAATTCTTTTTGTTTTCATGTGTCAATTTATAAAAACACTTCATAAACAAAATGTATGTTACTTTGCGGAATTCAAGAAGTCAAGAATACTTGAATTTATATTTAGCAGTGGATATTTTAGCATTTTAACTTTGAAAATTAATCAGATGTCTCTAACAAACACATTTATGAAGATTAATCCTATTTATATTAATGTAACTTATTCATTTTTAGCTGTTAACTTTAGGTTACCCATAAAAACCAAATGTTTTAGTCAGCTTTTTCACTGCTGTGACTAAAAGACTCAAGAACAACTTTAGGAGGAAAAGTTTATTTGGAGGCTCATGGTTTCAAAGATTTTAATCCATAGAAGGTCAGCTCCATTCCTTGGGGCTGAAGGTGAGGCAGAACATCATGGAAGAAGAGTGTGGTGGAGCGAAGCTGTTCAAGGTATGGCCCCAGAAAGCAGAGAGACACTCCATGCCAAATACAAAATATATATTCTAAAGGCATGTCCCCATGGACCCACCTCCTCCAGCCATACCCGACAAGTTTACTGTTAACAGTTAAAAATTACCATTTTATAGATGGTTGGGAATTAACTCATTGATTGGGTTAAGGCTTTCATAATCCAGTCACTTCATCTCAGCCTCCCCACACTATCACACATAAGTTTTTGGGGAATACCTCCCATTTAAACCATAACATTCTACCCCTAGCACCCCAAAGCTCAAGATAATCCAACAATGCAAAACACATTTAGTTTATTTTTTAAAGTCCCATAGTCTCAACAGTTCTAAGATCTCCCAAAACTCCAACTCCAAAGTCTCCTCTAAGACTCAAAGCAAACACTCAGCATAGGTTCCTATAAAAAAAAATCAAGTTATATATGTCCAGTATATAAAAGCACATTGTAAATGTTTCCATTTAGAAAAATAGGGGCATAGAAGCAAAGGATGGCACCAAAGCAAAATCAAAATCCAGTTGAGCAAAATAGCCCTATAGTTCCATGTCCAGAATCTGAAGCACACACATGACATCATGATGTTCTCTACAAAAGGCTTGTGTAGCTACTCCCCTATGGCCCTGCTGCTTACAGCCCATGTGATCTCTCTGCGTCTCCTGTATTCAATTCCTACAGCTTTCCTCAGTAGAGTTTTCACTGTACTGGCATTTCTTAATCTTGGTTGTGTCTGATGTGGCTTCTTCACCTTCATCCTCACATCTCCTTCCAGTGCCCCCTGAGGGGCTGCCTGCAGGGACTCCAACCCTGTGGTTCTTTGACAGGACTTCCAGACCTTCCTTTGAAATCTTGGTGGAAGCCTCCATGACCTCCTAACTCTAACATCCTCTAATACTGCAGCAGAACCAGTACCATGTGGTTCCCACCAGCATCTGCTGCCATCTTGAGCAGTAATCAAGCCTCCAGAGACCACAGTTGCAGCAGCTTCTGAGTATCTGGGTGGCTGAGCATGTTTAAAAACTTTCTAGGCATGCAACCAGGGTGCACAGGTCTCTTCTCAAAGGTATTTTTACACTCTTGAGGCTAAGATGGGAGTCCTTGCCAATTCCTGAGACATTCTGAAGACATCTTTCTTATTATCTCTAGGCAAAGTCTTTAGCATTTCTTTAGTGGTTGTAATATCTTTAACAACTGCAACTTCTTTAGCCCTAGTTTTACTTGCACCCTTTAAGTCCAGGTTTTTCAAATCTTTCTGCTCTGTTTTCTGCTCCTAAATATCACAATACATACATTTGGCTAAAAGTCACCAGCAATACCCATGCCATAGCCTGAATGGTGGATGTCTAAAATTTTCTTCCTCCCAATTAAAAGTCAATCACCTTTAAAATAAGCCTCACAGAACATCTCTGGACATGGACAAAATGCAGATAACTCCTTAGGAAGAATATAAATGAATGACCTAATCCATTTTTTCAAAAGAGTCCTCCTACACCTCTGAAAACTCTTGAACAGCATATTGACTGTCCACCGTCCTATCAGCATTCCTGTCTTCTGAGCTTCCACAGGTCTGTGCATTAAGCTCTGCTTACAATAATGTAAACTGTTTTCTGCTTGCACTTCTAAAAATCTCAAAATTCCTTCCACAAATTCCAAAACTCTTCAAATGTTTCTGAACCACGTACTTAGGTTAGTCACAGCAATGACCCCACTTCTGGTACCAATTTCTGTTTCAGTCAGTTTTTTCACAGCTCTGACTAAAAGACCCAATAAGAACAAATTTTGGAGGAAAAGTTTATTTGGTGGCTCACATTTTCAAAGGTCTTAGTTCATAAATGGCTGCCTCCATTTCGTGGGGTTTAAGGTAAGGCAGAACATCATGGCAGAAAAGTATAGCAGAGGAAAGCTGTTCAAGGCATGGCCACAGAAAGCAGAGAGTCACTCCATGCCACACACAAAATATCTATTCTAAAGGCATGCCCCTATGGACCCACCTTCTCCAGCCACATCCTATTAGCCTAGAGTTACTAGATAATCCCTATCAGAGGATTAATTCACTGATTGGGGTAAGGCTCTCATAACACAATTATGTCATCTTATCCTTCCAGCTCTGTCACACAGGAGTTTTGGGGAAATATCTCACAATCAAGCCATAACACCAAGATATTAGACAAGTGTAGTTAACTATATAAGCCATCTTTTTTCCTGTTGAAGAAAAATCCTAGAAGCAGTGAATATTACACTGTAAATATCTTGTATGTACCAGCATTCTATTGATTGCCTGACCACCTAGAAAAACCCATAAGTTATCAATTTTAAAAACCTATTTACTCTATTTTTTAACCGCTTGAACTTTTTCTTAAACATTTAAACCCTGTGAGCAAAGTCATTTGGATCCATTTCTTCTATTTATTAATTGAGTTTGATTTATGAGTACTCATTTACATATTTGTCCATTATGGTATCTTGTATGCCATATATAGTTAAAACACATATGTAGACAGAACATATAATACACAGGTATGAACACATATGCATAAATACTATTAAGAAACAAAGATTTTCAATTGATCTCTGAGTAAAGACAGCAGGAGAAAGAGATAAAGGGCTTAAACAAATCTTTATAATTAAATAGAACAAGACTGCTTAAAACAGAAAATTAATTTAGGCACGCAGGATCAAACCTGAATTCACCACAAAAACCATGAATTCAAAAAAAATACAGAAGTTATAAAAAATTGACACAGTTGTAATTACTTAGGTAAAAGAGCATGTGGAACATCTTCATGAGACAAGAGTGCACTTTTAGATCATATTAGAGTCAGTCCAGATAGTTCAAGAATGTGGGAGCCCCTAAAATCCTCATTGATCTTCCAACTGCAACTTTAAAACTGACATACATGTTTTCTTTCTATTTCCTTCCCTAATTAAGGGGGAAATGTGATTTATTATTTCCCACCCTAGCCTGGATTATCTGTCTGAGCCAAAAAGAATGAAAAAATTTAGACTTTAGGGCTGATGCCTGGGGGCCTAAGAAACAGTTTTCTTAAGGCCATGCATAAATCATGACTCCAAACACGGTATAACCTCACATCACCTCTGTTTCCCCAAAATTGCAGTAGAATAGTCTGGCTGGAGCATATAACTTGAGACTGTACAGAGATAGTTTAGAAAACGGAGTGAGGGAGGACAGGCCAAGGAGATGATAGGTCCTCAGAATTTAAGTTTTAGTTAAAACTTTGGGCTTAGAGATCAACAGCTTAGAGTTGAGAAATTGGCTAATAAGTGATTCAGGTCCAAGTGTGTGTTTCCTTGATTGTCACAGGAAAGCTAGGTCCCTCTAACAGAGTGTCTTGAGTGATCCTCACATTTGGCAAAATGAGAGTGTGACCAAGACTCGGGGAAAGCAATGCCACATACGAATCTTTCAGATGAGTAACTTATGTTTCCTCTGACCCAGGAATGGGGTATGTTGACTTCAGGGCCTCTTGCCTATCTTTGATGTGTTATAAACAAGTGCTGATCTTCCATGGGAGTAAAGGGCATTTGACCAAGGAAAGGAGGAAGAGAAAGAGTAAGTACATCATCAGTTAAAGTCCCACAGAGGCTGAAAAACCTGATTTTCCCATTATGCAACATATGCAGCATAAGAGAACTTTATTTTTTTTAAGGATTACTGAGCTCCTTCACAGTTTTATAGTCCCAAGATACTCTTACCAGATCCCTAGGATGTTGTTAGACATCACCTGTTTACCTATTTCCACTTGAATCCGCATGGCCTTGGAATTTCCCAGCCACCCAAGAAGGTGAATCATGGTAAATGAAGTGGATGGAGATTATGCTATCTGGTCTTTGAAAATGGACGATGTGTGTATGGGGGGGGGGTGGAGAAAGAGAGAGAAAGGGATTTTATAGGCACAGGAACTAACAGAACAAGTCACAATCAAGACAGAAAGGAAATTTATCAGGGTTGATGCCTCTAAAGCCCGTGGTTGGGCTCCAAGAGATGTCATGGGAGAAGTCATGTCTCCAGAGAGGGCAGTTCCCAGAGGAGAGAGGAAACTCAATTCAGGATCAATGGGGTGCTTGGCACGTTTGATGGAAAAGAATTTCAGCATGAGGTAGACAAAGACATGGACAAAAGTTTATTTAGGAAGGTAGATATACACTTAAGGGAGAATATGTGTTACCTCAAGAGTGAGAAGACCTGTCTTGGTCTGGGAGTTCAAGCACTATATCAGAGGCAGGACTGGAGGTGGATCCAGAGTGGAGCTGCCCAATTTTGTACCAGTTTCCCCTATGCATGTGTATTTCCCCTCTAAAAGGGCATTGGCCATGGACACATTGCTTAAGATACACAACTGTGCTTTTTGCATCTCAATGGTTTATGAGTGTTTCCTTAAACATTCACTATTTCTCCATCTTTATCACAAATCCCTATCTCAATTTTGTCATTAATCATGACAAAATTACTCATGTAAAATATGTCATGCATTTCTTGAACTTCTTCCTCTCTTGATTTACTCAACTGTAGGTATAGAAGCTCATTTGCTGTTTATGTTTTTAAATTTTATTTATTTATTATTAACTGCTGGAACCACTTAGTTCCTTTGCACTGGCTGCCCCATCTACCCGAAGTGATCCTCTGAAGTTTTCTGTCTATATCACTTCCTTACTTCCTTCAAATCACTGTTCAAATGTCATCTTCTATATAAGGAGCACCTCAAACCATCTATTCAAAAGTTTGACCTCTCTGGCACTTCCTATGTTCTTGAATCCTATTATTTTGTTTAATATGTTATAAAATCCTATAAGTCCTATACCTTTTCGTAATTTGTTATTTTATTCTTATTTTACACTTTCCCACTTAGAAAATGTATCCACAATTACAAATTTCATATGCACTTTATTAATTTATCTCAATTACCAAGCTCCATTACACCTGTTAAACACACATAATAATTGATGAATGAATATATGAATGAATGCAGCATAAAGAAGTCAGTGAAGTACTGTGCTAAACAACAAACTTTGCAGAATCAGAGAGATCTGAAACAGTTGACTTGGCCCCTTAGTGAGTCAATAGGAAACTGCTTTGTGTCTGAGATTTTGTTCTTGGTAAGTTACAGAAGAATAAAAGAAAGCCTTCAGTTATTTAATATTCAGAAAGAGAATACTATCCTTGCTACTTAGCCATCCTTTCTCAGACACAGCCTGACTTTTAGATAGTGTAATATAACAGGCACAAAAAGACAGGGTCATCGGGGCTTAGGAGAAAGAAAATTACCTAGATGATGAGAGTAAGCCAATCTGAATTATTAAGTTCCAAGGGAGAAAACTGTTGAAAAGAAAGAAAGAGTAGGTGAAGGGCAGTTTTAGGGAAAAGAAAGTAGGCTGTGAACTGGTGACTAAAAGTTTCAAGAAGCTTAGACTTCTGTGAAAAATAAGGTACCCAGAATTCTTGCTGAGCATTATGAATTGTCTTCTTTTTCTTGTGTTGGGAGGAACAGAGAGTGAGGGTTGGAATGACTGTCCTATTCTGGGCAGCTATTTGAATAAAGCAGTTGTTGCCCAGGGTAATAATTGACAGATATTCTGAAATTCATGGAAATTAGACATATAAAGTGAATTGCCAGGTACAGTGTCTGGTCCATATTAACAGTTCAAAAAATACTGGTATTAATGGAGTATTAAAATTGTCATTGAATTTCATGTCAACTAGGACATTGATTTATTTGATAATTATTTCTTAAATTCCTATTAGCTTTTGGACACTCTTTGCTCTTAAGTGTATGATGGAGAAAAAGTCAGTGGAGGATACTAGCTTTATGAAGTGAAATTTCAGAGATAATTTGTGAATGTATTCAATTTAGGGGTGATTAATATACTTAATTTAAGAATAATAGATAAACACATGGCTAGGCTCTTGACAAATGTTGGCAATGAGTAAATCATAAGTACATTTTTTTCTGAAGGAGTACCCTAAACCTTTGAAATCTACAATCTCACTTCCTTATTGAGAAAATTTCAGAGGAACACTTGTAGTTAGAAATGAATTACAATTAGTTGAGTAGTGAAATGAATAAGAAGTTGGAAATGAGAGCCCCCAAAAGCAGAAGAGAAAGAGCAGCAGCAATTAGCTAAGGCAATTAGGTTTTGCTTGTGAATTGGGTCGTTTCTTTCAGGTGGTCGGAGACTTAGTGTGTGTGTAGGTGTGGTGGGCACTTATCACTTATGCATTCTGACTATTGTGAACAAGGGTGTTTAGACACAGCTTTGAAATGATTTTAATTCATTTGAATATGTACCCAGAGTGGGATTGCTGAATCATATATGGTAATTCTACTTTTAGTTTTTATTGAAGAAATGCCATACTGCTTTCTGAAATATATGTACTGATTTACAATACCACAAAGAATTCCCCTTTCTCCACATTGTCACCAACACTTGTTATCTGTCATATGTTCAATAGATAATACTGCAGATGAGCTGATGTCTCACTGCAATTGTAATTTAAAGGTAGTTAATAATAATGTATTGTATATCTGAAAATAACTAAAATAGTGGATCGTTAGCATTCTTATCACAAAGAAATGGTAGCTATTTAAGGTGACAGATATATTAAGTAGCCTGATTTGATTTTCAAGCAATGAATTCATATATTAAAACATTGGATTTTGCCCCCAAAATACATATTATTATTAATTAGCTATTAAAAAGGAAATAAAACATTTATTTTTAAAAATTTTTATTTATTTATTGGTGCAACGTAGTTTTACATATTGAAGGGATTTATTGCTATATATCATACATGTGAACATAATGACAATGTAACTTGAACCCAATCCTTATGCGGAATCCCCTCCCCCACCCATCCCTGGTTTCCTACCTCCACTGCATTCCTTCCCATTACATTTCTTAATATATGTACACATATATAATGATTTTTTTAATTTTATAATTTTAATTGCTCTGTGAATATTATTTAGCTTCTCAGGTGAGTAAACTATATCATACAATATTATAGCCCCCCATTTCCCTCTCCATCCTCTATCCTCCCTCCTTCTCCTACCCCCTAACCCCCTTCATAACTAGACTTCTACCAGCTCAGGCGATATTCTGACTTTGGTTAGTCTATTATTTAAACTTGACAATTTTCACCCTATCTTTACTTCTATTCTAGCTTCCACATATGCATTCAATCATTGAGACTGAGTTGGGCTTATTTCACTCAGCATAATTTTTTTCTATTTCCATCCACTTACCTATTAAAGCCATGATTTCATTGTTTTTAATAGCTGAGTAAAATGTGTATGTGTGTGTGTGTGTGTGTGTGTGTGTGTGTATGTGTGTGTGGTATGTATGTGTATGTGTGTGTGTGCATGTGTGTGTGTGTGTGTGTATAACACAGTTTTTTGATCTATTCATTCAGTGAAGTGCATCTGGGTTGATTCCACAATTTAGCTATTGGGAATTGTGCTGCTGTAAACATTGA